>OMKL01064009.1:0-14577 GCA_900302295.1 Parasudis fraserbrunneri | reverse complement strand
TTATTTATTTATGTAGGTATTTATTTATTTATTTATTTACTCACCTTGCATTTTCCTTATGTATGAACACATAGCCTAATTTCATAGTCCAGTATTCTTCATTATGGCTTCATTTGCAGATTGCAGATTGCAGACTGGAATTTTATTTTGTTTTGAAAATGTTCTGATTAAGTTTTTTTAAGACATTGCTTGTGTTTAATGTGGAATTATTGTACTCATTCTGTAATAATTCAGCACAAGACTAGAGAAATGCAGCATCTTACTGCAAACAGGAAATTGCAAGTTTCATTGTAATGACATCCACATACCATGTATACCTGTATTTACACAACAAAACAATTTGCAATATTGTTACAATACATTATCAGCAAGTCAAATGACAATTAAGTAATGTAAATATACATTTAACTGTGAAATGTTTCACATTAAATTCCTGTGATTACACAGCTACATATTGCTAAACAAATTACAGTAATTCCCTGGCTACTCGAGTTGCCAGTAATGAACTGTGAATCTCATTCTCCAATTTTCACATTTAAGTGTTGTAATATGGCCTCAGTGATTTACCATGAACCATGTTTATGGTAAATTCAAACAATTTTATAGTGTTTTTCTGGCAACTTTTTTGTCATGAAATGACTGTGAATTGTTATATAATTCCAACAGTGTGATCCTAGAAGTGGCAAGGATTAAGATCAATGACAGATTATTGTTGGATAAATTTATGTCCTGATCAAAAAATAATTTCAATCATACAAGAAGTGTAGTCAGAAGCCTCTGCATGTGGGTTCAAACAGTTTCAAAAGCAGAAGAACAAGAACAAAATCTCAAGTGGACATACAGTTTTTGTAAAGAGAGAATGTGGGAGTGTCAACCATTGCCAGTTTCTCATCATGTGCAGGCGACCCACACTTGACCTTGAGTACTATCAAGCAAACTTCATTATAACAGGAACGGAATGTTCGCTGAGAAGGAAACAGAGTAATCACTTTCTCCTCAGTTCTCACATCTGTTAGTCACGTACACATTTATCAGTTCTCCATATTGGAGAGGAGCAATAGCAAAGACATATACTAAAAGTTATAAATAAGTACTAAAACACATATCTATACTTATCTTTCATCTGCATATATCCTTGTCTACACTTGACAGTTCACGCCATTCTTGTATATTATTATATTTTATATATTTGTATTTCTACTTTATTCTACTTTTGTACTTTATTAAGCACATTAGGAGCCAGCAAAAGCCTTTAACTGCATATTGTACTTGTATGATGGAGTGTGTGACAAATAAACTTGACTAAAAGATTAAGAGTGTGCTTCTCTCACAACATAAGTGATTCAGCTTGTGGAGAACACCATCACACAACTACACAGAACAAAGAACTAGTCACAATCAATAAGACATTTTAAACATCTAAATAAAAATAATGAGACATCATGAGAAAATATCAGCAGAATGAATTGTAAAGTTAGTGGGAATAAAAACTCACTTGGGGATTAAAATAAAAACATGGTGTTACACTGACCTGGATCCCACCTCCTTCACTACTACAGTGCAATCACAATATGAGACAGGACTAACAATCAACGAGCTTAATCCTTTAAAACATATGCTAGAACTAGATCAAATGGAAGAGAAAAATGTAATGTAAACAAACACAAATCCCAACAAGTTGAGGCAATAGACCTGCTCAGCCAAAGCTCAGTTATCTATGAATTGATGATGATGATGATGATGATGATGATGATGATGATGATGATGGCAGACGTCCTTCCAGTACTGTGGAAAATAACTTAGGATATACTGTAATCGGTGTCCAACTCCAGCACAAGGTCTCTGTCTGAAAAGCAGGTGAACTGAAATGATAATGAGATAGTCTAGGGCAGGCTTGACGTGCTCAGGTCAGGTGAATGTATGAATGTTGAAATACATATTTGAGGTACCCGCAAAAGCGTTTGAACTATTCCCCACCTGTGCAACCAAGTGTTAATGAGGGGACGATGGGCTCCAGAACCTGTGCATCCTCTGTATGCAAAACAAGATCCACAGGTTGACGAGAGGTAGAGAGGAGGCGAGAGCTACCTGTTCAGTATGTCAGATGGAAATCTATGCTGTGCCCTAAAATGTCCATTAAAGGGACAACCCAAAAAGATAAGTCATTGGTTATATGGCCACAACCTACACCAATAATTTGTAGATACTGAGTGAATTTCCCAGAAATACATACAGACTCAAATGCTCTTGTTTTCCAGTCTGGACTGGAGGCAGCTGTGCATGTTTTGTTTTTTTATGTGATCAACTTTTTTTTTTTAATTATTATTCTTTTTTTATTGTTTAGCTTTAAGAAGGGATGCATTTACAGGTGAGTGTCCAAGATAAGGCATATATCTGAAATATAGGGCTCCCACAATTATAAGAGCAGACATAGGACTTGTGAGATGTGACCTTTGGGCACTCCCACACCATATGAGTAACCAGTTTTCTGAGCAGAGTGAGCATATTGGAGAAGGTAGAGCATTCATTTGGAAAAGTCCTCTTCATAAAGTAATATTTGTGAGCAAAATGTAAAAATAATAATAATATTAATAAAAATCATCAGACAGTTTGGGTTTTTGGAAGATATGATGATATTATTCCATATCATGTCCCAATTAATATTATGTGGCACAATTTCAAGATATTGTCTCCATCAATTATTAAGAGCAAGGGGTTTGTAGCAAGCTTAAACAATAAATGAATATAATGAGGAGACTAAACATTTGGTCCGGCATGGATTTGGATGGATATCTATGGAACCCCATAAGTCTTCATGGCCGAGCGTAACTGGAGGAATAAAAATAACTCTTCTAATGCATCCAGTGCGCTGACCATCTTTTATGGGCAAATAATTTCACCAGAAAATGCGCCCTTTCTAACTTTTCTATCGTCATGTGTTGGCCTACCCACAGAGATTGAATAGTAGAGGAGGTACAGTAACGTTCCCACCAATCATCCAAAAAGGCGAGTTGCACAGGGTGGTTACATTTGTAGGCCTGCAACAGATACAGCCATCACTGCAGTTTGGATCCATATTCATAGAATGTATAGATGTCATAGAATGTATAGAACAGATATTCCCTCATACAGTGCATCAATGGTCCTGGGCTGTGGTAAACACGGAGTGGGAACTAATCAAACCATGGGGACCTGCATTACGCATCTATCCCTCATGATGAGCCACTGCCAGGAAGCAGAGTGTGCCGCCTGAGCTGCCTTTGATGTTCTCCCCGTTTTTCTTCCTCTATTTATTTTATTTCCCGCTTATTCAGGAGGCTGATTGCTGGATGTTGTGGGCTAATGTCATCAAGTAGCTATAAGTCTGCACTCCCTGAAACCTTTTTTCATCTATCAATTAGAGGCTGATCAACTAATGGGTAGCCTAGATATAATCATGAAACTATCGCCACACACAGTATAACTTTATTTAAAATGACTTTTTCCTTGACAAAAGCAGTTAATATGTCTAATTTAACATATTAACGTCACTACATAATGTCACTACATAATGTAAACAGGATGATGAAGAGAGTTGTAATTGTAACAGCTTCAAGTTCAATAGTGGCATTATTGTGTGCATGAAAACATAGCAGTTGTCAAGGCTGTTGCTAGACTATGACTTGCGCATGCATAGTAACGTGTAACAGTGTAAATATTCATCATATAGTATTATAGATAATTCATGATTAATTTGGGACCACAAACCATTATTTTCCGCAAGCGTTTTATTTTAGAACCAGTGCATCTTGTTTTGTGGATAGTATAGGCAGGTGCACTGTGGGTATCCTACAGCAGAATAGGATTTACATGTTGTGGGTAAGTTGGTTCGGTGCTTGCTCCAATCTAAGTGCATTTAAAATAGTTTATATTGTCACACAGTGTGGATAAGTAATCAGTATCATATAATTTCGTATTAGGCAATACAATTAGTTAGCTTAGCATTCTGCTAAATGCATAAATGCCGACTGTGAGTCTATGCTCACGATACACGTGGCACCTTGGTTAGCCGTGACACTAGCTTTAGCTGGAATGTTTGTGCAACACGTTGTTAATGTACATTTTTCTGTCTTTCAACCCAAGTGGGAGCAAGCTGTGCCGATCCATCTATCCGTCAAACAGAACTGGTTGTGTGTGTCCCATTGCAGGTATGATTGTATGTTCAAATATGTGAAGTAGAGTTCAGTTATGTCAGCCATTTGGCTCACGTTCACGTGTTAATTGGTAAAGTCTGTTCATTCACACTTGTTGACTAATAAGCCAGCGTGCCTGCTGTTACTGTAACATTCCTGAGGGTGGCAGCAGAGGACCATTTATAAATGAATTTTCCCTTGTAAAAAACGTGTAACATTGATGTTAGAGTGTTACTGATAAAGTAAAATATCATGATAGAAAACTCTAATTATAAATATGTAATTTGAATAAGTATTATTGAATTACATTATACGTTATATGTAGTACACTTAAGGGTCCCGGTGTGGGGGTTTGAAAATATGGTCACCCTACGTTAGCAAGCAAGGCTACTCCACAGAAATGTATTCACTAGCTTGTCAATCCAATTACAACAACTTGCACGTTAGCTCCAGTCTCCCATCTGAAACCTCTCCAGGAGCTCGTATAGAAAAGAATATGCCATTAATAGTCCAATTAACAGCACAGCTGCCTGCCTGCTTGACAGTAACTTGTCCATCGTCAAACAGTGGAGGGGGAGGGGCAGAGCAGCACGTGGCTACATAAACACTGACCAAAGCAGAGCAAGGACTAGCACAGGGAGCAGACAAGATGCACTGTAGAAAATCACTGGTCAGAACCTATAATCGAATACCTTCGTCATTTAGAATACTTGAATATTCAAATAACCGCTCCCATCCCTAGTTCCCGGATGGTTTTATAAACATAAAATACAGTTTACCCTCTTCATATTCATCATAGCAATTTAAGCTATTTGCTATTCTTCTAACACCACTGCTTACATGTCACTTTCCTCTTAAATGATATCCCTTCTATGATCAAAACTGTGTAACCTACCTTCAACTCCACCTGACTGATCAACATGAAAATATGAGGTAAATGGTTTAAACGTTTACTGAGGGCCAAGAAGGAATAGGTGAATGAAGTGTGTTGTCTTTAGAAAGATACCTGTGCTGGGTGTGTAAGCCAACAACAAGAGCATCCAGCAGTAAGCCCTGATATGCCTTCTGTCAACAGAATTTCAAGGCCAGTGAGTGACTGGAAGAAAATTGATATTTAACTGCCACCTGGTGGGCTAAGTAATACTAAAGGAAGACGCAGAGGACTTATACTCAGACCCCCTTTTGCCATCGTTTTCTGATCATACTCCTTAAATAAATTGTCTGTTGGTGTTGGCAAAGACATTATTTAAGAATTTACAGTGCTGCTTGAGAGTATGACCTCCTTGTGCAATTACAGATTTGTTTTTTGTTTTTTACCATGAAATCTTTATTTAATCAGAATCAGTCTTTTTTATCTGACGTAACAGGTTTATATTTACCAATTTCATATGTTGGTTCAGAGGAAATCATGTGTACAGTAGAAAACAAAATGAAAAAGGAATTAGTGCAGGTTGCATTGGTTAAATACAGTAGGTAAGTAGAATCAGGTGGGAAAAAAATTGGGTACCAAGTTAACCAAACAAAGGAGAGATCTTTCAGAAAGAGTTTGGTCGGGACTCTGATAAATAGAGATAAGAAACCTGGTCAGTTTGGTGTTAACCGTACAGGTGAATGCAAAACACACCATGCAGAGAGGAAAGGAGATCTCAGTGGACATCAGGAAGAGGATAGTGAGAGCGCATCAGTCAGGGGAAGGCTATAAAATCATCTCAAAAAGACTTGAGCTCCATCAGTCCACTGTGAGGCGAATCATTTACAAATGGAGAGCGTTTAACATGACAGCAACTCGGCCCAGAAGTGGATGCCCTTCCAAAATATCCCCAAGAGCCACAAGAAAAATAATATATCAGGTAAAAGCCAACCAAAAACATAACATCAAGAGATTTGCAGACCTCCCTTGCTGCATCTTAGGTAATGACATGGTACTGTACAAACTACAAACTAAAGGGGAATCCCTCCTAGCCAAGGGAGGTATTAGGTTTACTAGACTTCAGGAAGGGCTACTCTGCTACACTGAAACATAAACACGTTTGATCCGACTCAGCCTCTTTTTTTGCATTGGTAGGCCTATAGCCAAAAATGTCCACTTTTTTGTTATTGATGTTTATGTTTTTTTTAGTTCTCTTTTCACACATGTATTAGCCTACTGAGAGCAAAATATAAAGATGCAATGTACACCCTAAATGAGCCTATAAATTCTTGCCGGACCTGGAGGGCTGGCCTAACTGACAGACCGACTGGCTGATCGTGCATTCAGTTGGTCCTCGTCAACTCGTACAGTTGGAAATGTTCCAAGTTTACCACCAGGAAGTTGCACTCAAAACAGCTGACCAAGTGGTAAATACCAGTGGTAAACTCAGGCAAGTTCCATTATACCCATTATAAGTTTACGAGTTGTGGCATTTCACTGACTCTTCACCTTTTGTGGTGCAAACATACTTTATTATGAACATGGAGTATCATGAGATATCATCAGAAATATGATGCTGACATGCTGGGATTCCTAAAAATCACTTAAACCACCTGCATCAAGAAAGAAAGGAATAATCTGCTGCCTTGGATCTGATCGGTGACTTTCTGATTGATCTAGCGCACTCAAACGCTATCACCTCGTAAATACGATTTGGTCACATGATAAATGTAACATGGTACGACTTTACCAGTTGACGAGGACCGACCAAACACACCATGACTCCCCATTGTTGAAACACATATGCGTGAGTGTCGACTCCCCATTGTTGAAACACGTATGCGTGAGTGTCGACTCCCCATTGTTGAAACATGTATGTGTGAGTGTCGTATAGCCTACTAAGTGGAGCCGCACAAACTCTTGAAAACAGCATGAACAAAATGCCAACTTTGGTTGAGGCTAGTGGAAGTGACTCCTTGTAATTGTTCAAACTGCCCACTTAATCTATTGAATCCAAGCATATAGTTGATGCGTGACTCAAAAAGACTCTTAAATCCAAGTTCTTTCTTTTAACTATTTACTGAAGAGATTGCAAACAGTACAAACAAAAATAAAGACAGTCAAAGACTAGTGTGCTCCCTAGGATCAATAGCTTTGTGTACTACAAAGCAAAAGTGAAACGTATGGTCCTTATGCAAGTGTTAACCAATCAGAAGGGAGCAACTGTTTAAGGTAGTTATTTGACAGATCTAGAATGTTCTACATGGGAAATAGATACAATATAACCAAAGGTACATAACAAAATCACTGATACACAATGATAATTAATATAAACAAAATATTTCTTTCTTCTACTGGAATGGCTCTTACATAGCCTGCCCCTAATTGACTAGGCCATTAATCTTCTTATTCTATTCACTTACATTTTTACATCTTCTTACAGTTTTGTAACAGGTTAAAGTGTTCATCTTTATTAGGTAAGTATTTCCTTAGCTCAGTTAAGTCCTTCTTGACTTTTACACTGCTTCCTCCAACAAGCATAACTTTGTAATAGGTCTCTCCAGTGTACTTGTTTTCAACTGAACCGAACTGTACCCTTTGAGTCTGGCATAATCTTGAGCATTCTTCCTATCATCCAAGAGTTCCATGGAGCAGAGGAGTCTAAGATAAGAACAACATCTCCAAGCTTGAAGTTCCTCCTTGATGTGCTCCACCTCTGTCTTTCTTGTAAGAGAGGTAAATACTCTAGGTAAAGGTCCGCCATGTATTGGATTTGTCTCCAGTGGTGGTGCACATAGAGGTCCTCTTTTGAAAAGACACCTGGTGGAATTTCTGGCTGTGTCCTCATCAGTAGCAAGTGGTTTGGGGTCAGCGCCTTGAGGTTGTTAGGGTCATCTGAGGTCATTGTTATGGGTCTGTCATTAATAATGCTTTCCACCTCACATAAGAGCATCTGCAGACCTTCATCATCCAACACTTGTTGTTTTAGTAGAGAACTTAGAACCTTCCTGACAGTTCGTATTTGCTGTTCCCAGATACCTCCATGGTGGGATGCAGCTGGGGTATTGAAGATCCACTTGACTCCTCTCTTCATCACCGCTTCTTTCACCTTGGATTGGTCCAGGTCTTTCAATGCTTCCCGCAAATCTCTTTCGGCTCCAATAAAATCAGTGCTGTTGTCAGAAAGAAGAACAGACACCTAGCCTCCTCTGCTCATGAAGGGATGCAACGCGTTGATACATGAGCTGGTGTCAAGGAAGTGCACGACTTCTATGTGGACTGCTCTGCTGGTTAAGCACATGAAAAGCACACCATATCTCTTTACCTCAAAAGGACCTAAATAATCCACACCAGTATTCATGAAGGGTGGCTTGTCTGGCAACAACCGATCCTCTGGTAAGTTTGCCATTTTCTGTTCACCAGCTTTGGCATGTAGTCTTCTACACACGCTGCACTCTGAGATCATTCTTTGTATTGCTGAGCAGGCTTTTGGTATCCAATACTTCTGTCTCAGCCTTGTGAGAATATGATTTCTGCCTGAGTATCCAGTTTCTTGGTGGATGTAGCGGAGGATAAGCATGGCAATCCAATTGTCTGTGCAAAATGGCTGGATGCTTGATTTCTTTTGGCATGGCAGATCTGCGTAGCCGCCCTCCAACTCTCAAGACTCCATCTTGCAGGTATGGATCCAAGTAAAAAAAAAAATATGGCTATCCTTCCTCACATGACCTCTACCTTGCTGTAAGGCTTTGATCTCTTCTGCATATTTCTGTTTCTGACAGAGCCAAATCAACTCTGATTCTGCCTTGGATAAATCCTCAATGGTGAGTGCTTTTTTTCACAGTTCTCTTTGTATTTGAGCATCTTTTGCTGAAGTAGGGACTTCACTTTGGACAGATTACTTTCACACTGACTGATGGCCTTGAAATTCCTTTCTTTTCTGACTCAAGTTTAGCAGAATCTCTTTCAAGCGCACGAGCCAAGCCGTTGCCTTTTCGAGTTTGTACCAATTTGTGAAGTGCTCGAACAAGTTGACTCATTGCATCTGTGTTCTCATGAGTCTATATGAGAGACACTGTGGCTGACCTCTTAACCTCAATGTCATCTTCTGTTGAATGACTGGATTGGGCTGGATGCTCTGGCCATTCATACTCTGGCCTCAACAACAATTGTGGTCCTTGAATCCAGCTTTTGCTCTGTTGTAGATTCTCTGCTCTTGTAGGTTGTCAGCACTGTGCACATACTTCCACTGTGAAGGTTCTGTTGCTTCTCTGATGAATGAGACTCTGTTAGCTATGAATGTTTTGTATCTTGCAGCGTAGTTCTCAATGTACTTCAGGACTGTGACACTGTCCAAAAGATTGATTCCTTGAGATGTAGCTGCAGCTCCTGTTTTAACATCCTGTCCATTTTCACAGATATTACGGCCGCTGTTAACTCCATTCTTGGAATAGTAACCTGCTTGAGTGGCGCCACTCTTGACTTCCCAATCAGGAATGAGGTGTGTTTCTGGTCTCTGTCATTTGTCAACAGGAGGTAAGAAGCAGTGCCATATCCATCATTCCTGGTGTCTGAAAAGTGGTGTAATTGCGCTGATTAATGACTCCAAATCCTGCAGGTATGATACACCTGCTGACAGTGAAGGATGAAAGGTGTTGCAGTTCTACCAACCACTTTTTCCATCTTAGTGCTTCTTTCTCAGGCATTTCTTCATCCCATTCTCTTTTTTCTTTACAGAGTTCTATTAAGAGGAGCTTGCCAGGTAGGATGAATGATGCTAAGAACCCCAAAGGGTCATAAGCAGAACTGACAACCGACAAGATTCCTCCTCCCGAAAATGGCTTTTCTTGCACCTCTATCTTGAATTTACAGGTGTCTGAGTCTGTGCACCATTGGATGCCTATTGCTCTCTCCAGTGGGAGCTGATCGTTGTCGAGGTCGAGATCTTTGACCTCAGTAGCTCGTTCTTCCTCAGGGATTGACAACAGTAAGGCTCTGTTGTTATTCAAACGAAATCCTCCGCTGAGGCATAACTTCCTCAGGTCCTTGGCGAGAGCAACAGCATGGTCATCTGGTGTTACTGATCTTAAACAGTCATCTTCGTAAAAGTTGTTTAAGACTGTCTCAGCAGCTTCAGGTGTGGTTCTCTCCCTTCTGTCTTCAGCTGTTCTCCTCAGTGCGTATGAAGCGCAGCTAGGGGAGGATGTTGCTCCAAACAGGTGCACGCACATCCTGTATTCCACTGGATCTTATTTCAGGTTACCATCCGGCCACCACAAGAAGTGCAACAGATCTGTATCCTCATCAGGCACTCTGACGAGGTAAAACATGGATTCAATGTCTGCCATCATGCCTACCGCTTGATTGCTCCACCGCTCTTTCAGTTCATAGGGCAGTTTTGAGATGACAGTTTTCATGTCAATCAGGTTGTCCATCTCATACATGAATTCCACATCATTCATAGTATTTCGACACCCTATCAAGAACAGCCTATGCATTTAATGCCTTCCTGTCTTCTGCCCTGATCTGTGGCCATTCAAGGGCTTTCTTCATGTAAGCTGTGGCGATCCGCAACTCATCTCCATGGTGTTGTTGGAGTAGCCTCCTAGCTTCCTGGTATCCTTTCTCAGGTCGCATATGCTAACAACTGCGAACAAAGTCACAAGGTTCTCCGCTTGTGAACTGTTCAAGATAGTATAACATATCTTGTTGACTATCAGTCTTATTCTCTATGGCCTGAGATGATTGACATACAGATGCAGAGGATTTCCTTTGCTGTGGTTCACATTCCTCTTTAACATGAGACGTGCCCTTTGAACCTATCACGTATGACCTTTTTGACTCATAATAGTCATTCATGCCATCTTGACATCAGGTTCTTCATAAACCTTTAGCTTGATGTTTGAAGCTGCAGTCCAGGTTTTCAGTTTCCAACTGCTCTTTCCGTGCTCTTAAACTTGCCTCTTCCAGCTCAATTTCCTGCCTTTCCTTCAAAGATGCAGCATGTGCTAGCAGTGCTTCACGCTCTGCCTCAAGCCTCAAACGAGCAGAGCTTGTAATGGACACCTGTGATGTGCAACCAAGAACTGAGCTAGCTTCCTCTCTTTTGTGTGTGTTGGAAGATATCTCTGAGATGCTATCACTTGGCTTAATACCATCATCCTCATTGTTCTCTTCTTTAGAACATATTTTCACATCCAAGATCCAAACCTCTGTTTTGTGGACAAAATCCTCAAACTCAGCACATTTGGAATTGTACCAGGTAAACTGGTCCTCTCTTCTATCTTCATCCTCCAAAAGAGGTAATATTTCTGCATTAATGTTTGTAAATTCTCCAAAGAGCTTTCCAAAGTTACATAATTCTTCCTCTTCAACTAACTCAACATTTACTTCATCTTCCTTTAGGCTTTTTATCTCCTTCCTTTTATGAGTAAGTTGAGCTAGTTTGCCTTTTATTTCACCCTTGAGCCTAATGCTTATTTTAAGGGATTTTTGTCATGCTAACTTGTGTAAAAGCTTCAAGGTGTGTCACTGTCCACCAAGGCAGTGGTTTGAGGTTGAAAAGTTCAACAAAACAAAACAACAAAACAAAAAAGTAATTGAAGATTGTAATGTTCCATGTTGCACTTATACAACAGTCCTGAAGTATCCCGGTAGTGGTAGGCGTGATAGCCCAACATTCACTGCTTTGCAATCTCAACTGTAACATAAGCTGTGGTGTTTTTGAGTTAATCAAATGTTTGAAATGTCAGCCTAATGTAGCCCTCCAAGATATCCCAAAACTGGGATAAATTGATGCTTAGGGACAGAGCTATTGAAGGTAATAGTCGGAGAAGCTGCAAATGACAAACTATCTTAACCTAGGTGAAAACCAAACCAAACCAAAGTTTGCACCTTGAGGAGATGTTATGCCGGTCAAACACTATTGCCAGGGAGAAGTCTTTCAACATTTTAATGACTTATAAATTGTCAACATGTGTTTACACCAGAGCACAAGTGAGTGACATCTAGGGTGGGTGAATTTTGTCCGCCGATGGCATCCAGTAATGAAGTTTGCTGGTGAGGTGAACGACAGCGGAGACAGCTGAGTCCTCAGAGACCGACAGTATCCATGACAATACACTATCCCCTGGACCTTTGTTCCGAAGTAAAAACAGATGTACCCCTAAGTACCCCACAATTATAAAGGAGTAATCTAGTTTGCCTGTATGTGGGTAATAAGGTCATTTTGGAATAAAATCACATTGTGCTGCAGAAATCATCACCCCATCTTCCCTGAAACATCAATATTTTGTTCAGTTTTATGGTCATACTGTACCCTGTAATAATAGAATAGGTACCCAGTAGTTAAATAATAATTACAGTACAAGTTCTCTCAGAGTCTAAGTTCCTCCCAAACGTCCAGATTATTGCTCAGTAGGTGGTACATACCCTGTAATAATAGAATAGGTACCCGGTAGTTAAATAATAACTACAGTATAACTTCTTTGCAAGATCCCGAACTGTCCAGATGTTGGTTTTATGACAGCAGAGATTGCTTCTTTCATAATTACGATGCATTATTTTCTGATCAAGTTCATTGTTAAAAGTTTTTCTAAATGTTTCTGATAGCCATGAAATGTATGCCTTTGTTGTTTTATAGGTAAGGGTTAGTTTATAGCCTTCCAATGTGCAATTAATTAAAAGGTTTGTAAATGTTTAATTTGAATAAGTGATATTCCCATAACATTAGCTATTATTAGCCCTTTAACTTCTCCCCCCAGGTCTGAGTGTAACTCCACCCACTGCATCATTGTGAAAGATGCTAAAAAGTGGACAAGGGGCTGAGGGAGGGGAGTTGATGTGTGAGGGAGAAGTTGTGCACAGTGACATCCCCTAGCCGGAGAGAAATGGAGAGTGACACTGTATCACAAAGCACCTGTGCCACAGAGGGCTCTTTTGAAGTGGGGGACTTTTCCCATTCTATAATACCTCCATGATTTCCCACTCCAGAATCCCCTGAAGCAAACAGTGTGGTGGAGGACCATGCTGGTTGACTCTATGTCAGCATTGGCCTGAAAGGTTCAGGGCTGATTTAAAACAGTAGATGGCACGATGAGCCATTTTCAACCCATTAAATTTAGTTAGAAATGTCAATATTGTAACACTGTATTGGACTTTGGGGGGTGGGAGGAGACATGGGATTACATCTTTGAGGTCTCCTAGACTAAAATGGGTGGGGGTAGTTTATTGGATGGGGGACTTGTGACAAGGCTGGCCATACCTTGTGCACTGAAAGGCTTTAAAACACAATGAGAAGCATCTCTACAAAAATATAATATTTATTGTCCATAAAAGCAAGTTACAAATACCTCTGTTGGCAGGTATTGTGCAAAAAGACAAACCCCGCACCATGAACACACCTGATTTTAAATCACGGCTTGGTTGATCTCCTGGTTGACTCCTGACCAATCAAAACAAGACCTGTCCAGTTACTGTTTAAGGTTTGAAATGAATATAGCGCTGAATTATTAGATATATGAATAGCGAAATACAGACAACAAACCAGACATAGCCTACAAACTTGCTTAAAATAACTTAAAATAAAATGTGGGTGTATGCCCCATGAAGGAGTCTCTCCTTCAAAGGGGTTGTTCTGTTTTGGGGTGCAGGTGTTCTGATTGGGGGGAAGTGTTCACCCAAGGGGTTTTTTAATAAATGCTAAAACCGCTTGCTGATGGTAGTACCTACAAGAAACCTTCCACTGAAATATGGGCCTGGCAGTATATGCACGACTCCAGATTGAGGAGTATTATTTTGTATATATTTTTTTTTCTCCATAGACTTCCATAGCAAAATTGCACACGAAAAGTCACTGAAATTGGACCTATCTGTACTTAAACTTATAGTGACAGAGGGATGGTGATTTATATTTTATTCAAATGACACTCAGAGGTCAACAAGCCTACCTTGTACCCCACCACTACCTCCACATATAAACTTGAACTCTGGTCTTTGAACTTTGAACTCTGAACTGCATTGCCCTCACTCTAGGCTCTGCATCCTACAGACGATGACCTATACCTGCCGACTGTCTTCACTTTTTATATTACTATTTATATACCTGCACATAGCTCTGTATTATAGCTGCACATAGCTCTGTATTATAGCATGTACATCACTGCTGTATATATATACCGTATATATTTATATTCATTGCATACTTTTTACTTATTTACTTTTTACTTACTTATACTTATTTGCCTATAGCTCTGTATTATAGCTGCACATAGCTCTGTATTATAGCATGTACATCACTGCTGTATATATATACCGTATATATTTATATTCATTGCATACTTTTTACTTATTTACTATTTACCTACTTATACTTATTTGCCTATATCTGTACATATCATACTACTCAGTAGCACTCACTATCTAACCACTTACTCAAATATACTCTAGTTAATCACCTGTATATTGTACATTGTATATAGCTACTGCACTTTACTG
>OMKL01064004.1:0-37345 GCA_900302295.1 Parasudis fraserbrunneri | reverse complement strand
GCCTCTGCTGGGTTTTTTTTTTTTTTTTCTTTTTTTTTTTTTTTTTTTTTTTTTTTTTTTTTTTTTTTTAAATACGTTTTTTTCTTTTAATGTAAAAAAGCGACTTGTTGCCACCGCTTTTTTACCTGTGTTGGACTATGGTGATCTCATATATATGCATACCTCTGCTCAGTGTCTTCATATGGTTGACACAGCTTTCCATGCTTCCCTGAGGTTCATAACTATTTGTAAACCTCTCACTCATCACTGTGAATTATACTCACCGGTAGGATGGCCTGCTCTGACCACCCGTAGGCTCATACATTGGTACACCTTTATACAGTATATAAGACTATTCTTGGTCTGCACCATCCTACCTATGTGCCTTTATTATGCAGAAAAGTGCTGGTCAGTACTCTTTCAATTCTCAGGCCTTTTTTATGCTTTCTGTTCCAAATGCAGAGATGGAAAATGGCTTTTGTGTGTTCTGCACCCTCAGCATGGAATACATTGCAAAATGACTTAAAACTCAACAAATTAATCTCGTTAAATGCTTTTAAATCTAAAATGAAAGAATTAGAGTTAGATTCCTTGGGATGTCTGTGTTTTTGGACTCCTGGAAAATTCTCTTTGCTTGTTTTTTATTTTTATTTTCTCTGATGTCTCTTTTTGTGTTTTCTGTCTATAGCTATGTTTTTATTTATGCTGCTGCCTGTCTTGGCCAGGTCACCCTTGGAAAAGAGATTTTTAATCTCAATGGGACTTTTCTGTTTAAATAAAAACAACATCTGGTACGGTTTGTTTGTGGTGAGAACGTGATCCGACCCAACTGCAGTCACATTGCGCATTTTGGGGATTAAACCACTTCACATAGCCTGTTGCACTGTGCATTATGGGCAGAGGACGAGTACCTTTCATTAGCTTCTACAAGTTTCTACAACATGCAGCATGATGAATCCAAGCAGACGTGGATTTGTGAGGAGGTGTGGTGCCTCAAAGAGATTTCGTTGGATGACTATATAAGCTCACAACTTTTGACAACACACAAGAACTACGAAATCTACTCACTCTTTAGCAATCAGCTCAGGGAAATGGGGTTTGAGAGGTCTGCTGCACACTAGCACAGTGCAAGGCAAAAAAAACATCATCAGTGTGCTGTGCACTTAATAAAACAGGAGTTTTCTCGCATCAAAATGCTGACCAATTAGAGAGCAGTTTCCTCACGGAAGGCTATTTATCACAAATTTTGGTCCACTTGCAAATGCTGCAGGTGCGAACACAAGCCAAACTCGAGGCAACTGCAACATTATAACAAACTGGTCCCTGATTCGGACCAGAGCAAACAAATGACTAGGTGTGAAAGCACCCTTAAAAGGACTTAAGCCAGCACACTCCAGCTCATAACGGATTAAACAGTGTGTGATATGGACCGATTTACTGTTTGTAATCAATGATGATGTTTTGGCACCGGAAGTCTCCAGGGACAGTGTGGATGAAACCGCGTGATGTCAGACAACCCGTCCGTGCATTCAGTAACCTTCACCTAGTCTAATGCTTTCATCCAGAAAGTCCCTGGAATTCTTCCTGCGGAAAGACAGCATAGCGCAACAATAGTGTAGATATGCAAGGGTGTTAAAAACCAAAGATCCTGACCTAGCTCTAATGCTCACTGCAACAGAGAATGAGACTGATTTGGACGGTGAAGCAGAGTTTTGCCTATAAGATGACATTTTAACATCTATAGCCTAGGGCAAGGACTAACCCTGCCTTAGAGGTAATCACCGAATCAATTGTAAAACTAACACATCGCCACTCACCAGTGTAAGGAATAGGGATGCTCCAATCGATCGGCCAGTAATCGTAATCAGCTGATATTCAGTATAAAAATGAGATCGGGGAATTGCGATAATGCTTTCCAGTCTCCGATTGCGAAAACCCATAGATGACGCAAAAAACATGAGCCTATTCTCAGCGGAGTTGGTGTCATTGTCGCATGCATGTGGAACTTTTACAACGTGTCTGAGATAGATGCAGCAAATTCCATCTGCAATGTATGCCAGGATAAATACCTTATGCGGGAAGCAAGCTAAAAACGATTGTGGTCACTACTCCGGGCCGTGATTGTGATTGTGATCGAGATCGTGATCGATAGGTATGATATGCCCACACTGCTTCCAGTGATCAGTGATCACCCCACAAATCGTGGCATCCCTGGTAAGAAAGTGTTCTGTGATCCAGTCTGTTTGTTCTGACTGAACTCCTGGAAGCAGCATTTTTATCTAAATACAGACATGAGACTTATGACCAAGGCTGGTGTAAAGAAAGTTGTAGAGATATAAAAGAAAGTACTGGTAAATGGATGACTTCTCTAGATGACACCAAGGATAAAAATTACTATATGATGTTTGGACGGGTTTTTTGTTGTTGTTTTTTCTCTGATGAAGACAGAGTTGCATCAAGCCTTCCCTGTGCTCCAGACTCCCACTACAATATGTTTGTCAGTTAGCCTAAAAATAGTATGACTGGACAGTGGACAACCCTTTAAACAGATGATCCCTAACGAGATATAAGTGTGAAGTGGTGGCTCCATGTCCTCACTTAAGTTGATCATTCAGGTTCAGGACAGGAGACCGCACTAAACCAGCAAATCAGGCTTCTGGCTGACACCATCAAACCAACCACACAAGAAAGGTAGCATTGACAGATTTCACAACCCAACCAAACACCACAGAAGATTGAGTTCAAGTTTCAAGTTTAGTCATCACTCACATAGTACAAGTACACAGCGGTGAAATGAGTTTAGTCGACTTCAACGATTTAATTTAAGAATTAAAAAGGAAGAGAAGGAGCTACTACACAATACTAAGTCACAGTGCAAAAACACCTAAGAATACGTGCAGGGCTGGGGGTCGTGAGGGTGGGGGTCAGTGAGAATCAACACATTACTGGGGGGGTGGGGGGTGGATGGGCTTTGAATAAATCATGTAGGGATATGTACATGGAGTGTAGTATTTATAGTACGTAATCTGTGTACAGAATCTACAGGTATGTACAAATATACAGAATGTGCAGTATGTAGTCCGTCATACATAATTATAAGAATAAGATAATATATGGTAAGGTGCCGTTGTGTGTGTATTAGGGAGAGAGAGAAAGAGAGGGAGAGAGACAGACAGAGAAGTGTGTGTGTGTGTGTGTGTGTGTGTGTGTGTGTGAGAGAGAGAGAAAGACCGTGAGAGAGTGTGTGTTTGTGTGCAAGTCCAAGTTGGTCAGGTGCGTATTCAGCGATTGTCATGTCAGGTGTCTGTTGTCCATATTGGCGAGGCAGTGTTCTTGGCATTCAGCAGCCTGATAGCATGGGGATAGACGCTCCTCTTGAGCCTTTCCCCTTTGGCCTTGTGGACACGGTATCTCCTGCCAGACTGCAGTAGAACGAAAAGATCATCGTCCGGGTGGCTGGTGTCCTTCATGATTTGTTTGGCCTTTGACAAGCATATCTTGTCATAAATGCCCTGTAGGCAGGGCAGTGCACTCCCCATGATCCGTTCTGCTGCCCGACTCACTCTGTCCAGGGCATTGCGGTCTTTCATGGTGCCGTTTCCATACCAAGTGGTGATATTCCCTGTCAGGAGGCTCTTGATGGTGGCCGAGAAGAATTTCTGCAGCGTCTGAGGGGACGCTCTGAATTTCCTCAGCCGCCTTAGATGGTACAGCCTTTGCCGTGACTTCTTCATCACAGCATCTGTGTGTAGTGACCATGACAGGTTCTCAGAGATGTGGACACCTAGGCTGTCCACTCTTTCCACTGGGGTCCTATTGATATTTACGGGGGCGTAGTTTCTCTCCTGCGTCCTCACATAGTCCACTATCATCTCCTTTATCTTGCCTACATTTAGTAGTAGGCCGTTTTCCTGGCACCATCTGGTCAGGTTTTCCACCCCCTTCAGGTATGCTCTTTCATCGCCGTTGGAGATGAGGCCTACTACTGCTGTGTCATCAGTAAACTTGGCGTTTGAATTTTGGGTTTCACTGGCTACGCAGTCATGCGTGTACAGGGAGTATAGCAGGGGGCTCAAAACACAGCCCTGGGGTGCTCCAGTATTCAGGGTGAGGGGCACATATTTTCCCTTTCCTTCATCCAGGTGTGACAGGACGATGTGAAGGATGTGGGCGATGGCATCATCTTACGATCTGTTGGGTCGGTAGGCACACTGTACTAAGTCCAGTGGCTCATGTGGTTTGCAGCCAGCCTCTCAAAACATTTCATCACCACAGATGTGCGCGCTATGGGGCAATAGTCATTTGGGTGGGCCGGGTTCAGTTTTTTGGGCACAGGGATGATGATGGATTTCTTAAATCAAGTGGGTGTGCCAGGGACATGTTGAATATTACTGTGAACACTGGAGCCAGTTGGTCGGTGCTAGAGTTTTCAATCTTCCTCTATAATGCCATTCCTTATTATTTTTAATATTCAAATTCTATTCAATTTTTTAAATGGTCAAATAAAATTATTAATATTTACTATGTACCTATACACTGTATACACAGACTTATGCATTGCCAATGCCACTAGCTTTTATACGTTCTGTCCACTAGAGGGCATTTCAACACTACCAATAAATATCTCATATAATAATAACTTTATTATTTTATATTATTATTTTAATATTTTTATGATATTGGCTGTTTTTTTTTTATTTATACCGTTATCAGCCGATAATGAATTTCTGATATTGGCATGTTGACATTACCGTTTTACGCAGGCTCTAACGGGCTCAATTTTAATGCTAAGAGTGAAAATGATATCATATGAAACTACAGATCACTAGGAATCCGTTGATATCAATCCATCAATGCTAGGTTACCAACAAAGGGGCTAAATAGGGCTCCAAAATTTACAGATATTTTGAAGGGAAAAAATACTGCAATATTTTCTCAGGTAAGGTTTATTTAAGCTAATATTAGCAAGTACAAACCTAGCTGTCATCAACCAGCTAAGCTAGCTAGCTAATATAGCTATTAGTTAACTTAAGTCCAACCATTTTTGTGTCTCATGTTATTATTAAATTGTTGTATTTTATAAAATGAGATGGGGAAAAGTCATCATATCGGCCGCCCTGCTCTCTAAATATCAGCATCGACTACTAGTATCAATCCACGGTTTCTGGTTGGGGAATATCCTAACAGTGATTTTAGGTAGCGTGTCTTCCTGTATTCCATGTATTAGGCTCACCACAGATTCAGTGAGTTCGTTTATGTCCAACAGAGGGGGATGTGGGCCAAGGAATTTCCCCCAGTTAGCATAATTCAGTGCAACCTGTGGCTGCTTTTAGTTCCGACCCACTGAGTGTCATTCAGGCTAGTCTTGCAAAGTCAGACCTGTCTACCCACTCTGTGCCAGCACTGGAGAAAGGTCTGGCTGAACCCATTATGATTCCGCTATAAGGGAAAAAAACACACAGGCTTGTTTGAGATTGGTTAAAAATAAAATAAAAAATACAATCATCTTGGGCAGCGCTAAGCCCAGGATGCAGCAACGGTGTGCTTGCAGAATAGTGTCGGAGGAAACTTGTTTTGCTGGAACATTTGCACGTGGGGACACTGGGGAGGTGAGCCTTGGCATTTAAATGGCGAAAACCCCGCAAAAGAAAATTGAATTGAAATACTTTATTATCCCGTGGGGAAATTCTAACCCTGTCTTATTGCATGATCCAAATCTTCATTAAAACTTGCCATTTTCAGCATGTAGGTTGCTAGCTCAGAGGTTGTTGTTGTTTCACGTTGTGATGGCGATTTTGAAAACAGTAACACGCAGATAGTGGAAGAGGAGGAGAATTCCGACTGAAATAGTCAGCCAATGGCAGGCTAATACCCACAGTCTATATCCTGTGAGACAGACTACATTCAGGCTGTTGTGGAGCTCGGCTAATGCTTCCTTGGTGTCCGCTGATAGGGGGATATATACGGCGCATATTATGGCGGAGGTAAATTCACATGGAAGGAAGAAGAGTCGGCATTTAATGATCAAATATTCCAAGTTGGGTGAGCAGGAAATGACTGATATGCCTCTCATCCAATTGAACACTGACTGACCGACTGACTTTTTATTGTTGATGGGACATATTATGTATATTTTCAACAATTGCATACAATTTCCTTGAATCTGTGGAACTAATTTATTAATTTATTATCAATTTTAATAATTTATTTTCCAGCACCTCTTTCTTCCCTTGTATTGAAAATGCTGGTTTTGGTGGGTGTCACACACCAAATGTTTAATTAATTATGTCCTTCTCTGACTGGCTACCCCACACTCAAGAGTAAAAGAAACTGGGCAGTAGATTAGGTATAGGTAGGCAGCTAATTGATTAATCAAAGCTAATTCATCCTCCTATCACATCAGAAACTGCAATAATTCTTAACAGCTTATTTAGGCGTGTTAATCTGAAGATTTCAAACCCTGGCAGAACAGCAAGGAGTATCTATGTCATTTTCCTCCAGCTCCTACATAACATTTCAGACTGCCAGATCCATACAAAGACCAGGCAAAACCCACTTCCCATAATATGTCCCCTTTAAACTAAGCTACTTGCCATGATGGTGACACATAGCCTAAATGTTGAGCTACTCAAGCATTTGTTAAATTTGTAATATTGTTGTTCCTGAGTTATTGCAAGGTGCTCTAGATAAGAGCATATCCTAAATGTCTAAAATGTAAACATCAAATGTACAGGCAGACATAACATCAATATTTGGTGGACCAGGGATAGGGCTGCTAACCAAAACATTTCACTGTGATTTCGCAATGTCATGTTAATCAGAACAGGATGATAAGTTTCACAAGACCAGTTTCACAAACTGCTATGTTTGATTAGTTCAGTTTGTGGAATTCAAACATAAAACTGTGCACTGATCACTGGGGCACCATTGCTCTATCCAAGGCTGACACTAGATGTCAGTACAGCATGGAGGAAGCAGGGGTTTTCCTCATAAGGAGTTGAGAACCCCATAGGTTGAAAGTCAGACCACCACACGTCTTGACCAATCAGATCACAATTGAAGACGAAAAAGTTTTACTTGTTTAATTTTTATTTATCAGGTCAACTCGGGTTAACAAGTAAAGTTATCAATCGAAATGGGTCACACTGTCTGATCTACGTGATTGAATGGTCATGTTCAGTCTCAAAATTGTTTCCCCTCCTGACGTTTCCCTTCCCCCAATATTGAAAACTAAGCAATGCAATGCAATAATGAATGAAAACCGGAGTTGGAAGTGTCACTAGTGTACGACAATACCACCACCAATATTAAAGTATGGATTGACATTGCATAATGCGCACTGAATAAGAAAATAACGTAATGATACATGACGTTGACGTTAGTCAGTTATATCCTTACAACCCCATCATCGATACTGTAGAATCACAGCTTGTAAATATCACACTACTACAGCACTTCGCCGACAGATAGCTATTGTTGAATGAGAAGTCAAGTGGGGACTGGGGGAGCAAGAGTGCAGCCGCACCCACTCCATAATGAATGAATGGCTACTTTTGTTTAAGCAAACTATCTAGCTAGCTAACTAATGCCAACTGCCTTAGCAATTTAACAATTACCCCTCGATCTCCTTCAAGTCTTAAAGAGAATGAAATGTAATGTACATAGCATGCTACTGGTCCTACTAGACAGAGCTAGCCCGTAAGCTAGTGTTGTCGATGATGGGCTATTCCAGCCACTGAGCAGCGCCTCATCCATTGACTAACATCACCGCTTCATCACAGCCTTTACCTCTTCCTCGGCACCGTCCTCGTATTTGCGACATGACTTGACTTGTTCTCCTCAGCTTTGCACTCAACGGCTGCAATACTCGAATCGCCTTCCACGGGTTTCTGTAAATGTCCGGCAATTATCCTCAATCTTTGCTGTGCAATTCGTTGCCTCTCGGAGCTGCTGCTGTTCGACGCCATGCTGCTTCCGTGTTTGTGAAGGGACTGGGGAGGGAGCGGCGCCTGTCAGAGGTCAAACCAGCTCAGCTACATAGCTCAGTCCCAGCATGCTTTGCAATGTACCACTTGTGGTTATTATAAAACTATTTGTTTGTTACATGATCTCTAATGCAACTTATCCACTGGGAATGATAATGAGCTGTTACAATGTCATAAAATATATCATCATTACACCATGAATTGAGTACCAAGGACCCCAATTTAAACAAGTTGAAAGACTTATTTGGGTTTTTATCCGATTAGCAGACCTCATACTGAACTGTTCTGTACTGTGTAAACTGTACCGGTGTATGTTGAAGTATGTTGTTTTGTTAATAAAGAATCTCAATCAATCAATCAATGTTGGGGAAGCTACTCTGAAAGCATAGTTTTACAAGCTACGAATGACTTCACACTGGAAGAAGTTGAACAACAGCAAAGGTACCCTCAAGAACAGTATAGTTTGGTTAACTAAAGTTACTTGGAAAAAGTAGTTCAAACTACTGTATTAAATAAAGTAATAACATCTGCAATTCAATACAAAATTATAACATAGTCTATAGGCTAACTCAAAATGAAGTGACATGAGTACAAAAAATACCACTCAGTTGAAAGCCTCACTTTAACAGCTGTCTGCAAGTCAGACATGAACCAACACCAAATAACCATATCTGGGATCTTTACAGAAAAAAAGCGATAAAAGAAAAATTAAACTCACAAAACTGGATTTTTATGCAGATGTTAATGTAAAACTTGTTTATCGTTAACTGGCACCATTTACCAACCTTACCAAAACAACGGTCTTGCCTGTCAGCTTAGTTGTCAGAGCAGAAAATATATTGTACAACAGGGAGAGGGGAGGGGTTGGTCAAAGGGGTTTCACTCAGAGGAGAGGCAGTAGTAATAAATAAATAAATAATAATGTAATTCCTTTCTTTTCTAGTAGCCTCCAGCCAAAATTGTAGTTTGAGTAGTTAACTCCACCTCAACATGTCAAAAAAGTAATTTACTACTAAAATCACTATGCCAATTTGAATTTAGATTGAACTACTAGCAAGCTACTGAAAAATTTAGTTAAACTACTACTTTACTATGACTGTTCTAGTGCAACAGCCTGAGATTCAGAATGAACAGCACATTGACAAGATAATTAGAACTATTTGAAAATTTAAAATAATCTTCAAGGTTAAATATCAGAACTGCATAAATATTCACTTGATATTATATTATGTCATATTGATGTCATATTAGATAAGGATAGGAAGATGGGGTAAAAATCTTGTGGATAATGTCATGGGCTATATAGAATAAAGAGTAAAGGAGAATGCTGTTCTTCTTAATTTTCTGCAAAATTGCCATTCTAAAATCTCAGAATGCTCCTGATGTATCATGGCTTTAGTATGTGTGGTATTTGTGAATTAAATATACTGTACTGTATGAAGCCATCATTTGAAATGGATGTTTAATTCCATAGCATTTGGGCAAGGTATGTTGATTTTAAGATTTTTAGAATTAGAATAAATGTTTTTTGGCCTGTTCTATTTTTGGTGCAACCAAAGAGTTAAAGGTAGAATCTGTAATACCATCAAACAGTGACCTCTAGGCAAAAGAGCCCCACTTGGTATTGTACTTTTTATTTTTATTTTATTTTGGTCTGATGTGTGGGTTGGAGTTGAGTGGAGATAGGGGGGGGGGTGCTATTGCTGGCCACACCTCAGGTTCTGCCAAGACAGGTCTGGAGAAATTCACAATATAATAACTTTCTATATAGCTATATAATAACTTACTTTACTGTGAACTTCTCCAGAACTCTCTTGGCAGAACCTGAGGTGTGGCCAACAATAGCAATTCATCCCCTATCCCCATTCAACTCCAACCCACACAGCAGTCGCTGTTTGATGTCATTACAGATTCTACCTTTAAATAAATAAACAATAACTCATTTCCACTCAATTCGTTTTGCCTTGAGATGCATTTGCAGCCACTTCTGGAGACAAGACCAGGCCACTGGAATCACCAGATATCACCATGACTGATCAAGTTTATTATCCTTAATTCTATCACCAGGGCATTAAAACTAATGTTTTGGTTAACAGGCCACAGTGGCAAGTGGATTCAGGGTTTCAAGAGTCAATCTAATTTCTTAGCAGCCAAAGGCATCAGTTTAACAATAGAGGAAAAAAATACTAGTGACGAGCTGATGGCTAGTGGCATTGACAGCCACAGACAAAATGTACCTTTACCATTTTCACTTGGCAGGTAGCTAGAGCTATTTCAAAGCCCTAAATATCACTATATTGTTTTAAAGGCCAGATCCTCAAATGTAAATAAAAGTGTAGCCCCACCACTGAAAATCAAAATATATATATATATTTTTTTTTTCAAATGGAATGAACGAGCTCTTGATACAAAGACTGATGTATATGATGGCTAAACCAATCTTTTTTTCTTCTTTTTTCTCACAGCATTTTATAGCTGTAAAATATTTATTTAGACATGTGAAATGTTTGTAAACACTGAAGTAAAAATTGACCTAGTTATGGATTGAGGAAAATCAAAAAAGTGCCTTTACCATCTGCAAGTCAACCTCTGCAATTATATATATATATATATACACCCCACATTTAGGTAGTCCAATCAACTATGGATTAGCTTTAATACAGTAGGTTATGTAGCATGGTCTGAAACTTGAGTTGACTGTTTAAAACCCCTTCACCTCCCAGTTTACCTTCTTACCTCACCTCCACTGGGTCACATGACCAGCCTCTCTACTGCTGTTACCATATGGCCTGCAGTACTGTTATAGGGGATGATGTAACAACATGGTGGCATACATCGATCACAGGCATCAGTTATTTTGTGATACACGTGCACCATGGTTATATGGTCAAAAACATAGTGTCAGTAAGAAAAAAATGAGTAGACCTGAAGAACCAAACTTTATTTTAGACAGCATGACTACTGCTTCCATATGGCATGCAGTGTTCTAATACGTTATGATGTAACATAGTGACTTATATAAATAACATGCATGAACTTGTCAGTCACAATGACTATTGCATCCATTTACTAAGGTTATATTATCGAAAACACTGTGTTTGCGAGAAAAAGCAAGTAAAGAGTAAAAACGTATTTTACTCATTATAACTACCTCTTCCATATGGCACACAGAGCTCTCATAGGCAGTGATGTAGCATAGTGACTTATCTCACTCACAGGCAACAGCTGTTTTGCCATTCATCATGGTTATATGATCAAAAAACAGTCTGCAAGAAGAACAAGCAAAGAACCAAACTTTATTTTGGACAGACACTCGAACATATGACAGCAATACTGTGCCATGCTGTGGTATTGTCCAGATGCTTGATGATTGGTTTTCCCCAGGCCAAAGTATTAAACTCCCAAAACAAAGTTCTGTAATGCACTGACTGCAGACAATTAGAGTCTAAGTGTATCACAGAACTTTACTTGGAAAGCCACAGTGCCACCTCATAGGGTTCTCCTTCCTTCATGCAGAGCATGTCCACCTCGTGATTGACTGCTGCCTTAACCTGTGATGTTGCACAGAGCACAAGAGAAGAGAGAACATTTCATTTAGACTGATTCATCTCATTTACTTACTTTTATCATGAGATGTTATCTTGCTTTTATAGGAAATATTTCATTACATGCAAGTGATTTACACTTTCAACACTGTCATATATATTCAACCCTCACATTAAAGGCAGACAAGAGGTATCTAAGAGTTTAATGCTTTAAGCACTAGGCCTACATACAAGCAACTGGTGTGAGGCAGGTCCTCTCTGGACCCACATACGTCTATGAAAAGACAGGCTTGGTGCTCACTATGACAAACAAACAGCCCCCTCCACAAATGATCAATAAACAAAATATTAACCATATAGCCTACTTTAGTTGATCAGAGACCCATAGATATGTTTACATGTCACTTTAACCTTGGCTGTCTCCAAAGTTGTTAAGTTCACATTTAGGCCAGTCTGTCTGTATCAGCTGGCATGTTTAAACACTCAGCATTTGGAGACATCTTGATGAGAATGGTTTCATTCCAAGGGCTATATGCCATTGTGCATTATGCTTCTACCTGTTGAGTTTGAACAACTTTCTGAATGTAACAACGGAGAATGTTCTCTCCTCCAAACAACGTAACTAAACATGATAGGTATGAAGAACTCGCACTAGGCCAATTTGAGTTCCATGATTACTAAGCTCTGCAAGTTTGAAGGTAGTTAGGAGACTTGCAACTTCAAGAGCAATGAACTGGCACCAACTTTCAATGTGTAACATAGGATAGTGACACCAAAAAAAAATTACGTTTCAATCTCTATGATGTCAATACTTTACCTCAACAAGAAATATGTACAAGCCAAATGAAGTACTTAAAGTCATACTGTACCTGAAAGAGGTAGACGCAAAGGGGCCAGCTGCAATCCACCACGAGGGCAAATAGATCATAAAATGCAAAAGCTTAAGCCTATCTGAAAACATTACAGGACATGGCCAAACTGACAGGCACACGGTATTTTCACTGCGGTTAATATCCGTCTATGGACTTGCAGGACTCTAAATTGAAAGGTGCCTTATGCCGCTTTTACCTTTCTTCTTGCAGTCCTGTGCAGTTCACTATCTGCAGCTGGAAGAATGTCGACGTGGAGCTGCCAAACGTGAACGCGTATTCATGAGCGCGCTTTAGAAAAAAAATCTCCTTTTTAGTGTAATTTCACGCAGTGACACAGTGGGCTGCACTGTAGTTGGAGCTCGAGGTACTGTGAGGTTTTTACAGATAGGTGCTAGAGAGAGTGCTAAAGTCAACCTCATTACCTTGACATCTTTCAAATGCCACTTAATTACAGAGTGGTCCAAACTTTTACTTACGTCGAGGTGTCAGAATGTTTCAACTTAATTGAGCTGAGTTTCGCCTCTGGACTGTAGGCTGATGTAACATTTACCCCTAATAATCACCTTGATTTTACAATCAAAATATTGCATTGTAAAATCACACTATGTATCAAATCATTGTCAGGGATTATAAGAATATATCGATTTTTCTGTAGTCTAAATATATATACATTAGGCGTTTTAAAAACAAATTCTCATTTTACATTGGCCATTGTTTGAGAGTTGTGTGTCTATGTCAGCCAATGGGTCGCGATAATGTCTCCAAGGGACATTGGGGCCCCAGGGCCTCTATCTCCATATCTAGATACGGTATCCAGAGGGGGTCGCTATGCACCAGACAAATTTCTTCAGTGTGGGCTACTCATCAATTTTGCAATTAGTTTGGGCTAACTGCTGTAGCCTACAATTAACTTATTGACCTTGGGCAGGTCCTAAGTAGGAAAGGAATTTCAAACTGATACCCAGTTAAATTACTGGCTAACTGTGTTTAAACATATATTGTATTAATGTGGGACTCTAGAATAGTAGCCAATAAACTGTGGCCATTGCCATGGTTTTATCCAATCGGTCACATGTATGCTCGTTTTAGGCTCGATCTTTTTTAAATATAACTTTTGAATATGCAACGGTGTTGTGTAATAGTTTTTGTTTATCAACCATGATCTGATAAGAGTCTCTCACAGACTCTGCCTAGTGGGCTGCGCATGCATAAGCTACACAGTCCTTTTCGCCTCATAGGACGTTGAGGGGGACGATCCCACCGCTGTTCTTTGGGAGCGCTTGACTGGCTGCCGCAACTTGTGGGCAGGGCCATCATGCTGCTTGGGGTTTTCCGTAATTTTCATTAGATTACAAGCAATATTTCCTTCATCGCCAAACGCCGTTGTGCTGGATTTCTCGCTTTCGGAGTCCACCATTTTAAATTGCTATTGCGGAATACAAATATTTTTTTTTATTATAAGGGGTCTCTCACCGTGAAGACAGATCTCCATAATGATGGAAATTGAGATGCCTAAAATACACCCAAGTCAACAGGTAAATATGTATAAGCTATTGATAGTTGTTATTATCATCAGCCTTGATTCTAGAACAACCACGCTATCCGATATTGACTATTATTGATATATTTAATTAACTCAATCGGATGTCATTAATGTAGGCTATACCGTATTCCTATATAAACTTTTGATGTCTCTTGGTTTCATTTGTTTCATTGGCTGATCGATACGTAGTGTGGTAGCCCAGGCCAAGCTCTGTAGGCTAGCTATTACAATGTAATACACATCCTAACAATTCCAAGTGACCTAAGTCATCATACGAAAGACCTGAATCATATTTCTAATCGGTATGGTCGCCCACAACTCAATCCCATAGTAAGGTTCCTTTCAATTCTGCAAGTCATTGAAGACATCGGGGTTATACGGGTAGGGAAAAAGTTATTATAAGCGCCTTAATTTCGAGGCATTTGGATTGATATAGAATTTAAATGAAATGAGATAGCCCACATCACCACAAGTTGTTAATGACAAAAGCTGTATTTGTAAAGTTTGTATTATTATTGTGGTAGATGTCTGAGCATGTTTCCCGTCAGAGTCCCACCCCCACCCCCATGCGCGTTACGGCCCAGTTGCATGTGATCCCTTGTCTGTTCAGGCTACCTTTGCTCCATTCTCAATGATTGCTATGCTCCAGAAGGCCACTGCCTAGTTGTTTGTTAGCTAGCTAATGTATTTTGACTTCCAAAAAAGCATAGTGGTAGGCAAACTGATGAGACCCAAATGCCTATGTGTTTAGATAACATTTTCAGAAGAGAAAGTGATTGAAAGTACCTAGTTGGGATCTAAACCGATACAGGCACACTATGGAGTTGTTTTGGACAATGAGCAAAGTTGTATTTCATCATCACTGGTCATGGAGGGATGTTGACTGAAGCCTGATTACAGGAAGCATAAGCATAAAGGAAGATAATTAGCTAGTAGTGGCCTCGTTTGAGGCCCCTGTGTTTATCTCAAGTCTGGTAAATTAACAACCATACTATACAGAAAGGCTCACCATCACTCACACTATAGGCTAATGGACGAATATTAATAGGCTTGTTCTATAGGTTAATGGTTGACCTGTTTTCATAAGTGTGTATTATTTATTTTCTCTTTAGAAAAATAAATACCAAAGGCTGTATTTTATCATAGTTTTAAACCTGTTTGATAATAGTACATGGAAATATTTTGGCAGGCGGTATTACCGTATGCTTATCAGACAAGTCCAGGAAATGGAAAGAATATTTTTACAAGCCAATTTCCTTGTCTTCGGGACTGTCCTGAACTTGACTGACAAGCTGAGCTCAGTGTCTAAAGTTACACTTAATAGTTCACTTTACTAAACCTGCACACAATGCACATACAGTATTTCTGATTCTCAAATGCATTATCTTTATTATCCTTTATTAGAGAATTATGAGTTAAGAGCAATGAATATAACAGCATTATAAAAATCTTTCTTGAAAACAAAGTGCTAAAAAGGCAGGCATTTATAAAATTTTAATCAGTGATAAAAAAAGGCCTAATTGAACTTTTCCTTTATGTAACAAGCCTCATTTAAGTAAAAAATGTAACTCATTGTTTACAAAGTGTGTGTAACAGCCTAACTTTAACAATCCTCCTTGTACACAAAAGACAAGAATGGTCTTAGTTCAGCAGTATTAATAAACAACTTCTGTGTTTACTATTTTATGTAACTGATGAGGCTTATTTAAGAACCCATTGTGTTTTCAGGGTTCTGGTATGACCTGTCTCATGAGCTTGTGAGGTGTGACCAATTGACACAATGTGGTTTTTGAATCTCGAAAAACATGGCTGACCTCAAAGAGGTGTGTTTCACTATCCCCTCAGACAGTTTTGGGCATTTCCTCATTCTTTCTGTGGCCATAATGTCTGGCTGTGTTCTTACCTCTCAGTCCCTGAGTATGATTTGTAGTAGGCAGCCTTAGTGACGTTTAATCCTTTAGCGGTCATGGACTGATACAGCCTCTGATGCAACCCTGAGGTAAAGAGGGTTAGTGGGTTCTTTGGTTCTCTCTTCAGAGCCGTTGTTGCAGTCAGACAAACGGACCCTCTGTGTGACTCATGTTGACATGTATTTTTTATTTTTTACTATTATTAGTTTACCATCACAGAACACCACAGGGCTTGCTTTACTTCACTTGTCCTTGAATCAAATGGGAGAGGTACACACATGTTCTATCTTTTATTAAAGTTGAAAAGATTCCTTTTGGGTATTTCTCAGTGTATTGTTGATAATGAGGAACTTAAAATCTCCCCAGTCTCACATCCTCTTCTCTGTGTTTGTGTTCTGCTGTGTATTATTTTCTTCCTCTACTTCCCTTCTATACTGGCCTTGTGAACCAACTGCTGATTTATTTTGCACACAATCTCACATATATCCTCAAACTGTAAACAGTCTTGCACAGATTGATTTAGTTTGCAAGATGTTTAAAGGGTAAGTTCAGAATTTTGGAACCCTAGCTATTTCCTACTTACCAACAACGTTGTTGAAAGGACTCTACCAATCGGCATCATTGATAAGGAGGAAAAATTCAGCACTTACCTCTTAATGAGTTTGAATTTGGCCTTGTGATGTCAGACAAGGATGCTGATCCTTGTGTTGTGTTAATTATAGCTCAATGAAATAATGTAGATGATGGATTAAAAACATTAGTAAAATTGTTTTCTAGTTAGAAACTTGCTTTATATACTATTTGTTTTTAGGATGACTGGGACAAAAAAAGTTCTGATGTATTTTAGGTGAAATATCCCTTTAAAGCAGCCAAGCGTATAGGTTCCTTTTCTCACCCAAAGTAGCAAACAAGTCACATGCCCAGAGCTTTTCTTGTGACCCAATATGTTGGGTTTATGCAATCTCCCAAGGCCCTTGTGAAACATTTCCTTCTGTAAATAAGTTCTGTGTAATGGACGTTAAGAGGCCCAGGGGAGAGACTAGCACCGTGTATCTCTGGACATTCCTGGTTTAAAAGGCAACTAGTAACATTCAGCCACTGAGAAGTACCCCAGGAGGTGATGGGATTGAGAAATCCCCTGTTGTTACCAGAGCTCGAAATTGACACTAGCTACCAGCCAAACGCTATTACATTTCTGGTAAGTCTGTCTATTCCATTAGCTACTCTAGTAGCTTTCCTACCTTCGTCAATTCTATTCTGAAAATATTTGGCAGCTAAGACATTTAATGTCTGGTTGACTAAAAAGTTGATTTCATGTCCCGTTTGTAATAAACTCATGACAGTGTGTCCAACATACAGTTTCCTTTCCATCCCACAATTTCTGCTTCTATCCAACAGTTTCCTTAATCATTTCTGCTTCTATCCAACATAGTTTCCTTAATAATTTCTGCTTCTATCCAACAGTTTCCTTATCCATTTCTGCTTCTATAAAACATAGTTTCCTTAACCATTTCTGCTTCTAGTGTTTCCACAATATTGCGATTATTAGCACAATGCTTTATTGTTGCATTGATATGTTGTTGCCAAATATTAAGTTATTTATTTTCTCTTCAATGCTATAAATAAAAGATCACATGATTAATTAAGACCATGTTATCAAATTATGTTGAAAATGTGAAGGTCTGAAAATCCTGGACTTCATCCTAGTAATTGACCATGTTATTGTCCCCAGGGGTAATGCAGCCTCAACTAAGTATTGTACTCATATGACAGAAAATGAAAAGATAAACCACAAAATTGGATCTTGTGCATTGCAAAACATTAAGAATTACATTATTATTCTATTTTACTGCCTCTGTCAGTAGAAAATATATTTTGGAAAATCACCAGAAATGTTCTTTCTTTTGACATACTAACTGATCATATAAATTCTGCAGAAACATAAAATATATAATTTGGATAGGGGATGATATCTCGAACCAGATCATTTATTGACAGTTTTAGGGGAGTGAAAGGGAGTCATCAAGCAGCATCACAGGCACTCACTCACGTTAGGATTTGATCAGCCTCCTCTGTTATCAGCTTTTTAAAAGTGTGCCAGCTCAGTGTGATGAATTAATACATCACTCAGTGTCACATGATGATCTGTATGTGGCTGGAAAATGATCAATTCCGTTTGCTCTGCTACACGGAGGGAGTCACAAGTGAGGACACATGTCTTGTTCTAGGGTGTGGTGGTAACACAGGGGAAACAGAGAAGTGCATCTATTATTCATGCTGCTTCTTCCTCTCGACATTAATGCCAGCATTGTCGATGAATAGATACCAAGGGATAGGGTGTGGCGGGTGTCTGAGCCAGGCCCTCTCAGCAGGGGCACTCTTTCTTTCTCCAGATCTTATTCTTACTGCATCACAATATGGCTGCTGCTTGCGAGTCTCATCTCATCTGTGTTTCTCTCCTCAGGACATGGAGCTCATTGACATCCTGTGGAGGCAGGACATCGACCTGGGTGCCAGGCGCGAGGTGTTCGACTACAGCCACCGCCAGAAGGAGCATGAGCTGCAGAGGCAGAGAGAGCTGGAAGAGGAGAAGAGGCGGCAGCTGCTTAGAGAGCAGGAGAAGGCCCTGCTGGCACAGCTTCAGCTGGACGAGGAGACGGGAGAGTACATACCCCGCCCCCCACCCAACGGCCCGCCGCAGTCAGCCATCACACCTCTAGAGGTTACACAGGTACACGCACTTGGCCCGCCATTAGTCATGTCAGCCGTGGGCCACACCCCCCCCTCACTCGGTTGGGTGCAGCTGCACTGTAGCTAGGTAACCACCTCATCCTGTGTAATTAGGGAAACACAGGTGGCTCTGTAGTTTTGCATTGGTGTATTTGGCTCTTTAGGAACGGCTCAGTGAAGACCTTTGTCTAAGCTCCAAACATAGATTCACATATTATGTTTTTAGAATAGGAGATTTTGTGCAATGAAGAGATATGTGTCTGAAAGTATAGCGTTAATTTGAATATACATCCCTGAATGTTTCTTGTAGAATGTCGGCTTCACAGAAGAGGATGGCGATGCCATGTCATTTGACGAATGTATGCAGCTTCTGGCAGAAACCTTTCCCTTGGTAGAGGCAACAGAGGTAAGAGCACTGACTGAGCTGATACAGCACCTGTGACATTATACCTGAAACATATTTATGTATATTATATATGTTATGTAATATATTCATATAAAGATCAGTGTACATGCACATCCCAAAAATCTTACTTAACTGGTGCTGAGCCAGGAGAGAGACAGTTGAGATAAATAAATGTTTCCACACACAGTATACTGCTGTTCCTGTGTTTTATTCACCCACACTGTTTACAATGTTTTGCCCCAACAGGGCTTCATAGCATACTGAATGCATACACATTATTTCTTTATGTTACATAGTCATATCACATTATGTATTCTGTTATTTTAACCTGTATGTATTCCTTTGTGTTGCAGACCACCCCCCCTTGTCTGGACACCAGAGTTGTTCCAACCCCCAACAGCAGCCGCATCATGATGCCCCCCGAGCAGCCAGCTCTGCCACAGACCCCCCTTCTCTCAACCCCCCTTCTGCCACAGAGGACCTCCCCAGATTTGGAGCAGGCCTGGATGGAGCTTTTGTCCCTCCCCGAGCTGCAGGTATAATACACGGAATCTACGGCCTCAATAGCATAATGGTTTCTGTGGTAGAACAAACACCCAAAGAATGCGTCAGTGGCAGGAGCCAGGCATTAGAGGACAAACTCACTTTTGTTTCCCCTATGTGAATGGGGGTCTCATATACTGGTATGCAGAGGCAGGTGCATCCAGCTCATTCCATTGTGATTATGTTTCTACACTGAGATTACTCAGAGCAGTAGGGGGATGCTTGGAAGGTGCGATACAGGTTGTATCCTTGGTAGCCAGCCAGTATCATTACCCATGTCTGACTGACGTACGACCATGAGATAGTTCAGGCATCAAGGATTCCTCCTACCCAAACATGTTTTAGTGTCAGCTAGGGAACGACTGGCTTCCCAGTGTTAAATGGGAATACTACCCAATTTAAGAATTCCAATGTTATTTCAATGGCCAAGGAAAGATCAATCAATATTTGTTAAAATGAGCTACTCTCGCCCAAGAACAGAAACCACAGAAGTAAGACTTAAACTTGTGATATAAAGTCTGGAGCTAGTCCACAGACAATGAATGGGAGACTTATTTTGTGGTTTTTATACCCAAATGAGCTTTATTCAATAGTAGTGTTCTAAGTTCTGAAACAGAATATGTACCTGTATACTCAGAACATTCCCCAGGGTGTTCTCAGCATAATCATTACTTTCTTTTTTTCAGTTTTTGAATATGAGAGAAAGTTGTTAGTTTTCGCTAATATTTTTGAACTGTCATAGACCAAAGGTAGAACATGTATGAATTCTTAAATTGGGCATAGTTCCCCTTTAAATACTGCTGTAGGGGAGGTGTTGTCAAGTAGAATCAACCACATTTCTGGGCATAAGTGGTCATTCTATTTAAAGGAACAATCCAACATTTTGGGAAATTTTATTTGCCATCTTCCCCAGAGTCAGGCGAGATAATTGATATCAATTTCATCTCTGTGCATCAATTTTTGAGTTGTTGGAAGTTGTATTTCTTAACTTTTGACGGAACTAGGCTAGCTGATCCCTATTGCCTCCAGTCCTTGTGTTAAGCTAGGCTAGCATGCACCTGGACCTCTCTCTGGGGCTACTGGACATACAGAAATGAAACTGATATAAATCTTCTTGTTTGACTGTTACTTTAAGGTTAATTTCATAGCTGTAGACAGACATACAGTACAGAGATGACAAAATGCAGTGACAACGGCAACAATAATAATATATTTCAATCTTAAGAACATGTCAGGTTACCCAAGGATATTGTTCAATAAAGAAACAAAGAAAGATGACCAGCCAACAGAGCAAACAGGAAATTCCTCATTTCATTCTTTGCACTTTCAAAATGGGAATTGACAACATTAGAACCATGTTGCCACTAGTCCAGTTTCATTTAGTTGTTATAGCAGGACTAATTCTATGAATGACTTGAGAATGACTCAATCAAATGTCCTCTGACTCCATCCAGACCTCCACTGGCGCATGTAATTGTTTGGACATTCTGTCCAACTCAGTCTTCTCTCTAGTCTAGAGGGCTGTTTAACATCCAAGGTGATTTGCAGCGGAACAGGAGGCTTCCATATGTCCTAGACCTGCAGGTTTTTTTTGTTTGATCTCATGCATGACCTGCTTCTCAGTAGTCTGGGGTCACACCACTGGAAAGCTCCTTTTTCAGAACAGTATTGCCACATCTTTGCTGGGCAGATGGTATAGTCTTTGGAGTAGGAAGTTGCAGGGTAGCTCCCTTATCAGTTTGATTTGAAGGAAGTAAATGAGGGATATCACAATACTTTTTGTTTCCATAGAAACAATATTAGTGTTTGGTTGGGACAGTGTGCTTTTTGTTGCTTTAGTCTCAGAGTTGGTTAGCTCTCACAGCTTTATTGAGCTCTTGTCGTCGAGCAGTTTCTCATTGGGTGTTCCGATGTGAAAGGATGGTACTGTCACCTCCAACAACAAAACAGATTGCATTACAGAGAGTTGAAGTATGGTATTCCAATGGAATATGTTACTAATTACAAGTTTAGGCAGGTAATCTTAGCCTTCCCAGTCCTGCATACTGCAAAATGTGCATCTTTATATTAACTGTAGCATGGCAGGTGAGGCTTTGATGTTTAATTGTTCAGATAAAAAAAAAATCTGTTTCACTGTTATTTATTTATACTGTGTATTTTATTGGCTAAACATAACTGTGCTGATTAGTGTATTATATTGTATTGGTGTTTTAATGATGCTTAAATCTTTTTCTCTTTTTTCTTAGCAATGCCTGACCATGCAGATGGAGGACACTCTGGAGACAACCACCTATCTGCCTACAAACAGCAGCCCTGAGGTCCAGGATCCAAACTACAGCTTTTACCCAATGCCTAATCTCACAGATGTGGGGCCAAACACAGTGGAGGTTTGCCCCCCTGGATTTATCAACACATTCGAGGGAACCTTTTCCAACGTGGCCCCACCAGACCATCTCAGTCAGATGAATCTGAAAGGCCCACAACTAAACACTAACTACAGTACAGAAAGTTTCTGTGAAATGTTTTACCCCAGCCCCATTCTCAACACAAAGGAGAGCAGTGGTGCTCAGCCTGGCCATGAGGGGAATAGAGGCAACACCTTGCCTGAGATATCAGAGAACAGTACTCCCTTCAAACCAATGGACATACACAACCTCTCGCCTGGGGATACATTTGATATATGCAAACAGGAAGTGATGGCAGAATTTCCTGACTCGGATTCAGGAGTTTCTTTGAATACGAGCCCAAACGCTAGTTCCCCTGAGAAATCTGTGTATGGTGATGGGTCCTTTGGCTACAGTGACTCTGACATGGAGGAGATAGACATCAACCCCGGGAGCGCAGAGTCCGACTACTCAGAGATGTTCTCCCTCAATTTCCAACCTGATGGTTTCCAGCCAACATCCTCAATGTCGGCACCAACGGGTCAAGAGCAGGCCCAGCAGGAGAAGAAACCCAAACACCACAAGACAGAGCTAGTAGAGGAGCCTGGCCACAAAAACTCCCCCTTCACCAAGGACAAGCAGAAGAAACACTCCGAGATCCGTCTCTCCAGAGACGAGCAGAGGGCCAAAGCCCTCCAGATCCCCTTCACTGTGGACATGATCATTAACCTGCCTGTGGACGACTTCAACGAGATGATGTCCAAACACCAACTTAACGAGGCCCAGCTGGCCCTGGTCCGAGACATCCGCCGCCGGGGGAAGAACAAGGTGGCTGCACAGAACTGCCGCAAACGCAAGATGGAAAACATAGTGGGTCTAGAGTACGACCTTGACTCACTGAAGGAGGAGAAGGAGCGGCTGCTAAGAGAAAAGCGGCAGAACGACAGCAGCATGCGTGAGATGAAGCAGCAGCTGAACAGTCTGTACCTGGAGGTGTTCAGCATGCTAAGGGATGAGGAGGGCAAATCTTACTCTCCATCCGACTACTCCCTCCAGCAGACCAGCGATGGCAGCGTGTTCCTGGTCCCTCGCATTAAAAAGACACTTATCAAGAGCAAAGACAACAAGCATTTATCTGCTTTGTAATATGGTACTGCATTATTATCATAGTAATACTACTATGCAATAACTTCATAGTTGCTCGGCTTTAAGCGTAGTAGATCGGCAGAACTATTATATAGTTTTGGCTTACTCTTCTTGAATCTTGTAATATTTTTGATATTTTACTTCTTTTGTACTGCTTTCTAATACCTTCAGAGATTCCTTTATCAATATGTTGTAAATATAAATATTATTTGCTATTGAGAGATGTATTGTTATTGTATATATATATCTTGTTTTAGTATGCTAATTTTGTTTCAATCACTGTTACTTATATTTGTTTTATAAACCTTACTTTTTGATTTGCCGCCCCATTTCTTTTTTAAATCCTCACTTCTGTGCTTTTCAATAAACTATTCATATAGTCAGTTTGTCTCTAATTTTCTGAAACCTGAACATTGTGTGATGTACTGCAGTTCCAGCAGCAGCTGGCAGTAGATCGATGCCAGATGGACATATGGTTTGAGCTCTGATTACATAACTCACCACGTGCTGGTTTTTGCAGCCTCTTTTGTGAGGAGTACAACGTAGCAGAAGCCTAAATGTCGTGTTGCACACAAAGCAAAGTAGCAACATTATAGGTTTAAGCCCATTTCTCAACCACCCTCCTTTTATCCATTCAACAAAGACGAGTTCATGCATTCAACTAAATCGGGTCTATATGACCCAAATCTTTTAATGCTATAAAACTCCAGTATACCCAGTAAGCCCTAAAACACATTTTTTGCCAAGGAAATGGCACCCACTGCATTCACTGTATTATGCAACAGTGAACACCATTGTTCAGCTGCAGTACAGTGCACTCCATGTGAGCCATGCATGACAACTTCACAAAGGTTCACTGGACAAACACTTTCAAAAGCAAAGCCCTGCACATTCAGTATTTGCTCTTCATGCACTTTCACTCACAAACACTACCTTTGAACACTGGTAAAAATGGTGAGCAGGGTAACAATCTCAATGAGCACTTATATCACAAGTAAATCAAACATTAAAAGATATTTTGACATTGGGAAGCAGTTGTAGTGGATTATACATAGTGAATATATGAAAAAGCTTTACCATTGAGCAATTGAAAAGAAAACCACATTTGCAATTGTTTTTCACACAAAATAAATCACACACTTTAGGGGGATAGGTTTTTATTTAAGAAAATGTCACATTCTCAACCTATTATAATGGAGGTGAAGTTACTTAAAACACTCTTCTGGTAAAAAAAATACTACCTTTTGAATAATTCAGTAGCAGCCTTTCCAATAAACCTTTATGGTTATTATGGGCATCTCCTATGTATCATGTTGGCAGGTAGGGCTGGGCAATATACAGATATCTAGCGTCTATCTGTGTGATCGTGTTGTGGGATTCTTTGATGTTGTGAATCATGATACACAATTACACTGTTGTCAGAACTGACTTATCTCAAACCCACCATTTTTTCTTGATCCTCCAGTCACAACTGTTGCTTTCCTGACAAAAGCAACAGCTGTGATTGGACGATCAAGAAAAGTGGGCGGGGTTTGAGATAGGTCAATTGATGGTAAAAAGTGAATGTTATGTCAGCTTTCTCACAGAATGATTTCTGCAATATTTGAGAATGTCATCTGAAAATGACAATGTCACACTTCCCATTGCCATGTAGTGTTAATATGATGAACATTGATTGAGTTATCCAAAATGAGATTTCAGATATTGTGATATATATCGTTATTGAGAGAAGTCCTTCTGAATATCTTGATATGTATTTTTTTCTATATCACCCAGCCCCACTGGCAGGCACGGCCCTTGTGGGTTTGAGACTGCGTTGACTCACCCAAGACGACATGCCTTGCTAGCATGAATGACACCCTCATCATATGGAAATGAAGGACATTTATAAAACTGCAATCAAATCTAGTATAAACACTGTCATACACTGACTCCGAGTCAACACCAACTTAGTGTCATTATCTCACTTGGTAGATTGAATATACAGATCTTCTACGAATGTTAATGTCAAACTTGGATAACTATCCACAATGTATACGTACTAAACAATAAATCAATTACAAAAGTAAAAATCATTATGAATGAAAATAAATAAATAAATAACAATTCATTATTAAAAAATAACTTCAAATACAGTAAAGCTAAAATAACTTGCAGGAGTTCAGGGCTCCTACGTTTTAGGAAATAATTCTCCAGGACATGATTAATTAAACTGGCTCAAGACAAAGCCTTCTTGATATCTTAAGTCTCTTGTCACTCTAACAAGCATGCAGTGGCATCATTTCCAATCAATAAATTAATCAGGTATGGTGATGTGGAAAATTATGCTCCCAAATATTGGTATTGGAGCCAAATATCGGTCGTACAGTAATGTTAGCAGGTTGATTCTTGTCAAAGACAAAGAGTCAAAACCAGTGTTTGCTCTACGACTGAGAAAATGCAGGGTGGACCAACCCACTGAGAGGAGCTGCCACCCTGCCTAAAAATGTCAGTGAGTATTGTTTTTGTACTATAGCCTGAATCCTGTTCAAGAGGGCATTTTCCCACCCTGCTGTAAAGCATTTTTTGATGGAAACACTGGAGTCAATACTGTATATCATTCTGCTTAGTCTACCTTTAAAGACCATCTCTACACATTCAAAGATCACTTCTCCATGAGCAAGAGCAGCCTGTGATAATATTTTGAAAAACAAGTCTTACCCATCCAGAACACTTCCATGTTACCAGGTCTTTTAGATTTCAGCAAGAAGAGAAGTAATGCCTCTTTTCCAAATCTGCAAATCAAGCAAAGTGGTTACTCTTACCTGCTCCAATCTTCTTACGTAAGCATTTTTGTGAAATACTCACTCCCTTTTCCTGTTAGGTCTGAAATCTAGTCTTTGCAGGTAAAACTGCGGTATCTCTGACTCAACAGGATCTCCAAAGTGTCCAGGAACTAGTCTTTCTTCGCTAGCACCAGCTGCTGGAAGGTTTAGCTAGCCTGGAAAAACCCAGATGCTCACTACCAGGCACGACACTGCCAAGCTTTCCTCCTCGGGCGTTGCGCTTGATGCTGCCTTCTCTTTCTGCTTCCTTCTCTCTCAACATGCTGCCTGGTCCACTGTGCTGGGGCTGAGGTGCTCCTGTCTGACAGTCATCTTCCACACTAGCGACGCTGAGGGCCCAACTGCAGGAGCTTGTGGCCGTTATAATCCTACTCGCTCAAAACTGGCATAGGTGTTGTGTGGGCCCTTGCCCTAGGACTATCCAAAACTCCCTTGCCATCGAGCCAGGTAAAAAGAAAAATCTTAAAAAAAAAAAAAAAGCGTTCCAAGAAAATTGTTCGGGAGAGGATGATTTGCTAAACTTCACAATTCTTCTTAACTTCATAAGCAAACAACACAAAAAATCATCTCTTTCAATCTTTTTCTGATCCAATGATGCACTGAACCTCATGGTACTTTACTACACAACTTTATTCAATCTTTTTCTACTTCTCAAAATACTTGAAACAATCTAGAATTCTGGTTGCTGTATACAAGTGGTGTGAAACATTCCCTTAATTCTAGTCCAGACTGCTTGTACTTTTGTTGACACTAATACTATGAAGCTAATACATACTGTGCTTGAAATACAAAATCAAAATACACTTGACACTTTGAAATTGAGCAGTCATAATAAATTGAAAGAAAATTGGACAGTTCTACCTCATCTAAGGGCCTGATATATCTATGCCATTTTAACAAAACCAATTTAATCAAAGACAAAACATGGTTAAGACCAGAGGAAATCTAATAAATCTAAAGCAAAAAACAATAACTTAATTTTATTTTTGAAAACTGACTTCAGTTATATATCTATATATATATAAAAAAAAAAAAAAAAGAAAAAAAAAGAAAAAAAAGGAAAAGTTCTCTTTACCCTCAACACCACAGGCACAATACACACACTTCAGATGCACAAAAGGAAAAAAATTTAAGTAGGGAAACATCTACAACAAATTAGGAAAGGTATCAACTACACTTATTTGATATCTTGTGTGTGCAGTCCTCTTTTTGCATTAGCGTCTCCCATTTTAAGCTGCAGTAACATGTCTGACTTCAGTGTTCCTCTAATGCTCTCAGACGACTGCCTCAACGTAATCTCTGGCTTTCCTGACAACTCCTCTCGCTCACCTCCTCGCCTCTCCTGCTAAGAACTGAAGCCTGTTGAATGGATACAGGATAGAACAGATAGTTATTCTATACTTTGATATGTATGCTCGCGCTGTAGTACCGTGCCACTAGGTGGTGTGAGGTTGTAAGTTGACTTACCAAAAAAAACATCACACAATTAATATCGCCGTGAGCCGTAACCACCTCCACCTCCGCTGCCGGAGCTGTATCCACCTGCAAAGAAGAAGACTTTATTGTCAGTTTAATTAAGGTAATTGAAATTTGTCTTTCCCCACACACACACAGTATTCCACACATATGATTTTCATCAGAGCGCAGGCGCAGTGCAGCGCCTTTGGAGCAGTTTTGGGATTCAGTGCCTTGCTCAAGGACCACGTGGCAGAGATGGTTGAAGCGACCTTTCGGTTCGTGGTAAGCCTCTCTACCTCTAGCCCACTCTGCCAACCCATCTTGACCCAAACAGTGCAGTGGCCACCATCATAATAAAATCATAATATCAAATCACAACTCCTTTATTATGATGTGTATCATACTAACAAATTCTTGCTAATACACAACCCTACTTCAAAGCACCATTTATTTGATGGAAACATTTTGAGACCTGATCAAGGCCCCCTAGGGTAGAGGTCTTGTTTTTTTCATTAAAACAAAGGTGTTTTGTCATGGTAGCATAGTGTTGTGGGTTCTACACCTTTTCCCTACTGGTCAATAGAAAAGGACATACCATCATTCTCGATGAAAAATAAAAAGATGAATCCATCCTGTAGTTTTGAAGTTTTGAGATTCACCATATCATTGCACCAGAGGTTGATAGACGAGACTCACCTCCATAAGGTCCACCCGAGTTTCTGCCACCAAAGTTGTTTCCCTTCATGGGGCCATAGTTGGACTGCTGTCCACCATAGTTGCCTCCAAAGTCATTGTAATTTCCACCACCACCTCCGCCACCACTGAAGTTTCCTGGAATTCACAAGTATCTGGTGTCAGAGCAGTGTTCAATTTCAGTCGTCTACAGTTTTGCCATGGATTAAACCTAGCCCAAAGAGTTCTGACCTAGTCCCAGACTAGTTATTCAATGTTAAAAGGATTTGTTCAACATTGTTTCTTTCATGCCTTCATAATGATTTTTTTACAGAGGTTTTACAGAGAATAGCTCTACAGAAGCAATGCACTTTTCATTACTGTGGAAGCCACACCCCAAATAACGTTAAAACCGAAAATGGTGGCTTTGCACTGAATGTTTGTGTAGGTCTTTTTCTACCAACATGGCTGACTGTAACCATTGGTAACCACTTTCAAAAGAAAATGCCTAATTTCTGCACAGTGGTAGAGTAGGTAAAACATTGGAAAAGCATATTACTGTTCCACCATGTCTTGTTTACAACATCCAGTAATAAAACGCCAATTTCCTTTTCTATTGACATATTTCTTATATCAACACATAGCGACTGTTTAGCAAAACCAGCGACCAACATGGAGGAAAATGTGAATTCCAAGCATTCTGTATCCAGAGTGCTTCGCTCTATCCTCTCCTCCAATAGAATTGTCGGTCATTTAAAATGAGGAAGGACATAATTTAGTGGTTGAGTCTACACGGTCCTCAATTCATCTGGCTTGCTACCACTAGATTACCTCCATATTGAGGTATCTGTATGTAACTGAATCTACACAGTCCTCGTTTGAAAACCTCCCCTTTTACAACATGTCATTTTTAAACATCACATGGTTAACCAAACGCTACATTGGACTGCACCGTCTGCGGCCACATTTGAATGCTTTTTTTCCCCTTCACACTCACATTTCTCCATGAGACAAAGAGAATGATTTTGATGTGATAAACTGGTGAACAATCCCATTAAAGGACAGTGTAGAAGACTGAGTGGATAACCTGCTCCCAGGTGACAACCAAGTGGAAAACTACAACTACCTCCATCGTTGTAGTTGTCATAGCCACCGCTGCCGCCACCACCACCAAATCCTCCACCCTGGTTGCCATACCCTGGACCACCACCACCTCCTCCATACCCGCCTCGACCTCCCCCATAACCAGGCCCTCCACCATAGTTTCCACCTGGGGAGACAAAGATACAAACACAGCTCTTAAGATTGTGATAAACATGGTTCCCCCACTTATTTTCCCATTAAATTCCAAAACCTTTCCATCACTTCATACCAAATTTCCATGACTGTATTTCTGCAGTGTAATGAATGAACAACCTTTACTTTACCTGCTATCTATGACATTGTTAACTTGTTATGAAAGATTTACTTTGGCTGGAGGTTGGAAACGTACAAAAACTGCAGCCGCCATATTCGCTACAAAATCTCTCTGACCAATGTATGCCTTACAACTCCTGTTATTTAGAATTTCAAATGTACAAAAATTATAAACTTATGACCAAAATAATGGGTATTTCATAATTTTCCAAAAACAATGTTCAGTCCTGGAAAACGCATTTTTAAATTCGATAACTTTTCCAGGATTTTCATGACTGTTGAAATAAGTCAATATATGAAAAGAAAAAAAAGAAAGATGGGTAGATAGACAGAGTTTGCACACTATTACATGCTCCCATAGTGTTTTAATATCAACACACACACACCAACAGCAAAGACTGCCATGCAAGGTGCCAAACAGCTCACCGGGAGCAGTTAGGGGTTAAGTGTCTTTACATTTTACAATAAGGCATGAACTAAGTGTTGCGCATGATAATTATGCTAATATTACATAAGCACAGGAGAGGTCAATCCTTGAGTTCATGAGATATGAAAGTAGAGCCGGCAGCAAATGAATCTTGGTTAAAAAGCATTGCATGCTTTTTCTTGTGATTTCTGTTCGTACTTTATTTGAAAATGTACATTTGTTGATTTTTGGTGACTTCATCACATCCTTCAATTCTTACACTTTGAAGTGCAAAGAAGCTGTCCCTTTCATCAGTCTTTCTACCATTTTGCTCCTTTCCCCCCACCCCCATTCTTAAGTTCCATATTCAGGTTTGATAATGCCTAATAAATGTCACACATGATCTATGAATTTATAATCGGTGTAATCACTCACGTCTGTGTGTGTCTGCAACCAAATGATAACTCAAGCATTTCTTATCAGATTTGGCTAAAACTTGGTGAATAAGCCGACAGTCAGCCTAGGATCTGCACTATTCATTTTTAAGTTTTTCAAATCACCCCAAAGATTGATGGCATCGATCAAGGTCAAGGTTTTACTCATTGGTGTATATAGTACTAAGGGCCAAGATGGAAAGTGACAAAGGATGTCCACATGACGTTTTCAGACCATGTGACGTTTGTTACTTCCCCATAGTGGACCACATTCAGTGGAAAACAAACCATTACACATTAGGCTCATTTTCCCCCCAGAGATTGTAACTACACTCAAAAGTCTGAATGCAAAAAAAAGCAATCCACGTTATAAAGTGCTAGCGACACAAGTGAATCTCATTGGAATAACGTGACTTCAGGAAGACAAGATCCTCATAGCCACAGGATAAATGCTAGATTCACTCCAGCTCTTTGGCTATAATTGTTGTGCAGTCCTAATGAAGTTATGGACTAATTTATTTAGCTAATGCAGTGTTACTTCGGGATTAGCATCAATCATTTTGGAGTACAAACTCAGATGCATACAGTACCTTTAAACGCCCTGTGCCGTCCATGACTTGCAACAGTTTGAAAGGGGTTGGCTAAGTGCAAGGAACATGGATACTAGTGTAGCTGACATAAGAGGAATATGAAGGTACAACTCACTCTGGACCTGATCAAAAAGAAGGGGAGATGTTGGGCACCTTGCACAGCTCCATCCCGGTCACCCAACCGGCCATGAAGTAAGCCCCAAGACTATTTAACACCTACAGAGCATTCCCAGTGAAATATGACTACCAATTGACCAAGAAGTTGTACAGGTTGTGCTATGATATGTCTGGCTTTTCTGTATTGGTTGAAGCACGGTTGAGGGCAAATTAAGGATCCTGCACTCCAAGAATCTACCTTTTTGCCTTTTGTTTCTTGTCCAAATGTTCCACTTACGAACTAGGGCTGCTCATTTAGCTAAAACATCCCCACAGTAGCATTACTATCATTATGTCCACTCTCATGCATGGCACTTGGCTTTTTGCCATCCAGCATGGCTGGGTAAACAGTACGCGTCACGTCCTCTGTAGGTCAACATGTGCTGCAGTCTGGGCGCTTCATCTCTCTGAGTGCCATTACAGATCAAATTAAGTCTCACACAGTGACTGCTCACCATCTCCACCATAATTGTCATAGCTGTTGCCTCCACCATAACCGCCTCGTCCTCCACCATAGCCACCTGAAAAACAAACATCATTGTATGTATCATCAAGTTAAGACACAGTCATTCTACAAGCCTGGAATTTCTGAAAGGAAACCCTTTTGGGGAGAGTGTCAAGGTAATTTCGCCAGGCAGCTCAATGAGGAAAAGAATGGAGTGCTACATTACAGCGAAATTAAAACTTAAAATACATCAACCACTGAACGCAAATGGCAAAGTTGATGGGAGCACCGCTTGTCTGATGTAGCCTGTGTACTCCAACCACTCTGTCTGCACCACTCACACTTTCCAGAGAGTATGCTCACAAAATCAATGGCTTCAGGAAAACGATCAAACTCAGAAATGTAAGTTATACCTAACCTAGCTTACAAGAAAATGGTAGTCAGCCTGTTATTGAATTGGTATTTTCAGTTTTAATTTTGCTTTTATTGTGTGCTCCATTCATTTCCTAGTTGAGCTGCCTGGCAAGATTACTTTGATGACGCTCTCCCCAAAAGGATTTGAAGCACGTTCTCGATGAATGTACAGTGCATAATATTTTTCTAACATGTTGTAGTACCCCCTGAACAATATAAAAAAAAAATGTTATTGGCTGTTATTCACCTTTAAGTCAATATCTATAAACGTAGACAATGGTCTCCCTGAGCTGGAAACCAGAGCCTCAAGACTTGAATTTGTGATGTCATCAAGTGATACTTTTTAAAGACAATAAATGACAATGAATTAAGGACCGACTTTTTGGCTCACATAATTTTTGCTTGAGCTGTTACATCCAAATGAGTTTTATTTCAATATACAGCTGTGAATCATAAATGTACCTATATCCCGGTTAAATCACCATGGGTAATATCATAGTGTCCAAGGAGTTGCTCTATCAATCCAAGTCTGTGGAGTAAGTCCAGGATTTGTCTCTTGATGACATCATCACTAGCCTTGTCTCTCAGTTTTTCAGCTTAAGGAGAGATTTATTCATATTCACAAATCAAAACTGAGCTATAAATATTCTATAAAAAAACATACAGTATGTGAATTCTATTTTAGGGTGGATTTTCCCTTTAAGTGCGTGACTGGGGGCAGCAGTGACCAAACGGTTAAGAGAAGCGGGTTTGTGACTGAAAGGTCACCGGTTCGATCCCCTGGACCGGCAGGCAAATTCTGGGTGGGGAAGTGAATGAATAACGCTACCCCGACCCACAATATCAACTGCTGAAGTGCCCTTGAGCAAGGTACTTAACCCCAAACTGCTACAGTGGAGCTGCTCAGTGGCCAACAGTGTCAGACTGTGGTTGTACTGGGCAGCTCCCAGGTGTAAATGTGCGTGAGTGTGAAGCAGGGCGTTGCTGAAAAAGAGCATCTGTGCTCAGCGAACCCACCCTGGGCAAATAAAAGGTTGTATATATAAAAAAAAAAGATGGTACTCACCCCGGCCAAAGTTGCCACCGCCACTACCATAGTTTCCACCTCTGCCCATAAAGTTTCCAGATCCTCCACCTCTGTCTACAATAGAGAAAGACACTATTGGTACAGACGTGGTAGTGCAGAGAGTAGTGCACTGTGTCAAGTAACGTAGATGTAAAATAAATTAGGCTCATCAACTATTGCATAACTTTGTCCATTCTAGTTCAGTGGGAGACTTTGCCTAGGACCTCGTCCGACCATCTTGCGATTCACTTTTGTGTTCCCACCCACCAGTTGAGAAACACTGTTCAAGCATGATAATACTTACTCCTCTGACTGGACACGGCCATCATTTCTTGTTTAGAGAGAGCTTTTCTGACCTCACAATTGTGGGAGTTGATTGTATGGTATTTCTGGGCTGAAAAGTAAACAAGGGAAGGAAAAAAAACACACACAAAAACATTTAGCTTTCATAACATTTCCCCCATGTTTGGAACCAAGCGGTCCGGACTTTAAACATCCGCATACCGACGATTTTGTCCACAGTGTCGTGGTCATCAAAGGTGACAAAGCAGAATCCTCTCTTTTTCCCGGTGGATCTTTCCTCCATGATATCAATGCAGTCGATCCTTCCGTAGACCTCAAAGTATTCTCGTATGTGGTACTCCTCTGTGTCCTCCTTGATGCCGCCAACAAAGATCTTCTTCACTGTCAAATGGGCACCCGGTCTGGAGGAGTCCTGAAACAAATAGTTGGAATGATGAGCACACCACAGACTGCAGCGTTCCTGTAAAATAGTGGTCAACCGATACAGTTTGGCTGATATTGGCTGTTTTTAAAATATCGGTATCGGTCGATATTGAATTTCCGATATCAGCCCACTGTCGTTATCATCTTTCGCAGGCTCTAGTGGGCTCAATTTTAGAGTGAAAATTATGATATCATATGAAACTAGAGAACTCAAGGAATCCGTTGATACCAATCATTTCATGCTAGCTCAGTCGAAAAGGGGCTAAATAGGGCTCCAAATTTCAAATATTTTTAAGGGAAAACATACAGCAATATTTTAGATCTAAATATTAGCAATATTTGGTTTGCTAAATTTAAGCTTACTCCATGTTTTTTAGGCTAATATTAGCAAGTGCAAACCTAGCTGTCATCAGCCAGCTAAGCTAGCTAGCTAATATAGCTAACATTAGTGAACTTAAGTTTAGCAATTTTGCGTCTAATTTGTTATTATTAAATTGTTGTATTTTATCAAATGCAAAAAACTATATAATTAATATCAGTACTGGCATCGGCCACTGAAAAACCCATATCGGTCGACCACTAGAAGTTTTGTTAGTAGTGGGGAGCATGGGTGATTTTTGTGCTGGAAACAAGGTTTGGTCTCAGACCTATTGCCGGTATTCATTAGATTGGTTATGTTTGTAAACACTGGAGTAAAACAGACCTACATTTTAAGTTATACCTGGTGGAGACTTATACATAATGCTTATTTCCCATCAACAACTCAATTTCTTCAATCATGTATAGGACATATATAAAATTAATATAAAATTTGTATGTTCACAAAATTACAAATTGGACCTGTAAAGGCATGAGCACAGAGATCATTATCATAATTTAGACCAAATCTTATTAATCCTGTTTTGGAACATGGGAATAGCTTCTATATCTTTCCCAAGAAACACGTTGTTAGCAGTCCATCTAAAAGTTTGATATCAAGTCAGAAACTAGCAAATAAACTCCCTAACTGTAAACTAAATTATGAAACTCTCAATCAAATGATCAATTATTCCAACATCTTGGTGCTGAACGCAACCCATCCTGTGCCTCTCTAGGTTTATTTTACCTCTCTGGAAACAGCCCTCTTAGGTTCAACAACACGTCCATCCACCTTGTGAGGCCTCGCACTCATGGCATCATCCACCTCCCCCACAGAGGAGTATGTAACAAAGCCAAAGCCCCTTGAACGCTTGTTGTTGGGGTCCCGCATTACCTGAAAAAAAAAAAAACAATGTTAAGATTAAAGGGATAGTTCGAATTTTTGGATATTAAGTGGTAGGTGGCTAGTCGTGTAGTTGATGCAATGCCATTAGCGTACTCACTGAGGCACGTGGTCAAGAGTTCTGGCCCTGCCGCCCGGTTCTGAGCGAACCAGGAAGCATCAGGCAGGCAAAACGAATGGGGTCATGAGACAAAAAAGTTATAATCCACACCACAACATGCAGGCAAAAGGGTTACCCATTTCCAAAAGAAAACCATGGGCCTCTAGCATATTTCCGTGGTTTTCTGTTGGAAATGGTTAACCCTTTTGTCTGCATGTTGTGGTGTGGATTAAAACTTTTTTGTCTTGTAACCCCATCTTTTGCCTGAACTCTTGAGTAAGCTAATGGCATTCCATCAACTACCTTTCTAGCAAGTATCCCATACCACTTAATGTCCAAAAAGCCGAACTATCCCTTTAAGCTGGCGGGAATAGCTCCAGTTGGCCATTATTGTAGCACTTATACTCATAATACCTCCATCTGTTAGATTACTCAACATATACGTACCACACAATCTGTGAGTGTCCCCCATTGTTCAAAATGGGCCCTTAGACTCTCCTCGGTTGTTTCAAAACTCAGACCCCCAATAAACAGCTTTCTGAGCTGCTCAGGTTCTTTTGAGTCACGACCCTATTGAAATAACGAAAAAGATAAGTAAAAAAAAAAAAACAAATACGATGACACTAAGAATTAAACAACCGTTTCTTCAGAGCATCTTGCGTTAGATAAATTCATACTTGTACATAAATAATGAATTATTTCTCTGTCCAAGGGGGAGTGTGTCCTACCTCTAACACCTAACGTTACCTAGTTTCTGCATTTTTATGGGTCCCAGTTGTGATTTCAAAGACCGTGTTATTCTACTATAATGCTTTGGAGTACTTAACGTTACGGACATTACTACCAGGCCACTGTTATCACTGGAGTGGCTAGCTAATGTTAGCCGGGCGGTACCTAGGTTTGACAATTACGATAGCTAGAACGTCATATAAGCTTAGTGATCGAAGGTAACGTTAGCTAATTAATGTAAACGCCAACGTTTACTTCAGATTCAACCCAAACATGGGCCAAAACAAGACAGACAAGTGTGAAGTAACGTTAGCGCTAGCTGTTAGCTAGCATCGTTCTAGCTAGCACACGCAACTTGCAAAGCGCTCAACAAGAGCCTGGTATCTCCCTGCAAATAACATTAATTAAAAAAAATCAATCACGATTAATTCGTATGTATACTGCCAGTCTAATCTAATAGGCAAAATGTAACATCGGTGCAAGTTTACTAAATATATAAAATGTATTTGTGAGTCGTATGACAATATCACCTCCATTTCGAAGATGTCCACACAGGCAGAACACAGAGAACAGGGGTAACAGGTCACGTGACGAAGAAGAGGAAACTGGGTTGCTGCTTGCACTGGTAGTGGTCAAGTATATCTGATGATGATGATAATGATGATGATGATGATGATGACCTGGTGCGAAAACTACAGTATAAGGTCCTCACACCAAGAAATCTTTATGAAAATTAAATAAAATAGGATTTTTTTACGAATCAGCATTCCATCAATATATTAGCATATATTAGCTGAACCAGAGAGAAAAATAAACCCCTTTGTTCCATCGTCACATTGCTTTGTACCATGGAAAAAGGATAACTTGCGCCATCTACTGGCCAAAGGGGAATTAGGTCTGCCCATAGATAATAGAATAATGAACATTATTATATTTGTATGGGTCTGCCACTTGAATTGAATGCACCCTATTCTCATGGGTGTACCTTAGGACAGGCAAGTAATTTAGCAGGCCGCAGACTACAGATAGATAGATAGATAGATAGATAGATAGATAGATAGATAGATAGATAGATAGATAGATAGATATGACAGAGTATTGTGCTACATTTTGTATATTATATCTTGTCCAAACTACACGGTTGAGGAGCAAAGGAAAACAAGCATCTCACATTTTCTGAATGTATGTACATTTTTAAAATATGTGACAATAAAAGAATCTTGAATGTTGAACCTTGAACTTGAGATAGATAGATAGATAGATAGATAGATAGATAGATAGACAGATAGAGTGACACTGGGTAATTATGGGAGGAAAATGTGCTCATTTGAAAATGCACTGAACTCTGTCATACTAAATCAAAAGATAATCTTTTTGATTCAGTGTGAATCAAATGTAGGCTTAGCCTACTGTATAAGATAGGCTACTTTGTGCAGTATATATATGCCTTGCACATATAAACAGTACAGTAAAATTGTGGGTAGCTTTCCTCCTTCAGTGAGTGTTCCAGAGACCCAACTTTCCTGTGAGAACAGTTGCATAAAAAATAAAAAAATAAAAATAATAATAATAATAATAAAAATAAATAAATAAATTTGTAAAAA
>OMKL01064003.1:0-22606 GCA_900302295.1 Parasudis fraserbrunneri | reverse complement strand
TCTTCTGTCGTCTGTCTGTCGCTCTCTCTCATTCCCGTTTCTCTCTCCCTCCCTCTTTCTCTCCTATCTCTCCCTCTACCTTGCTCTCTCTTCTGTCGTCTGTCTGTCGCTCTCTCTCATTCCCGTTTCTCTCTCCCTCCCTCTTTCTCTCCTATCTCTCCCTCTACCTTGCTCTCTCCACTCTTGTCTGTCTCTCTCTCTCATTCTCCTGTTTCTCTCTCTCTCTCTCTCTCTCTCTCGCTCTCTCTCGCTCTCTCTCTCACACACATGCTTGCTTGCTTATGGCTGTCCATCGATTTAGATGATTACGTTGCTCCAGTTGAAAAGGGTTATTGTGGGATGTTGCATTTATGCCATTACATGTGACAGTGCAGGCCAATGCGTGACCCACATGAGGGGTAGATGTAATCTGCACATGAGAGAAGGGCCCCTGTAGCACGCTGACGTCTCTGTGCATGCTCCTGGAGGTGTGTGACATCCTGTTGACTGGTGGAACGCCAGGTGTCTCGGATCAGTGGCCAGACTTTCCAGTGCGGATGGTTTGATGTCACACTGCTTCGGGAGAGTTCTTTTTAACGTGGTCCTTGTAGCGCTTCCGCTGTCCCCTCGGCCGGTCCGTCCCGATGTTGGCCATAGAGGATCTGTAGAGGGAACCTCTGGGTGCGCACGCGGATTACACACACAGACACTGAATGTGCACACCCCTAGTGCTCATGCCCCATGTGATTTATGTGAGTGAATATGTCTCCTGTTCAGGTACTGGCATCGCTCTCTGAACCCACGCAAGTTGATCGAGGTCAAATTCTCTCACCTGAGCAGGAACATGACGATGCAGCGCACCATGAAGTTGTACCGTCTGCCTGAGGTGGGTGAACACACGCCCCCTGGTGGCGCATCTTATACATAGCATCAGCTCTGTCTGCTAACTCCTTATGTCAACACAACGGCTGTGTCTGAATTGCCAGTGTGTTCTGTGTACATTAAATATGTATGGCATACTGCATACTGGTGGAGTGTACTACACGGCACATTGCTTGTGGAAGTTTCACTGGCCAGAAATGGAAATTATGAAAATGGCTTGGCAAAGAATTTTGGGAATCATGTAGCAAGCAACCATCGGCTCCATACATCAAATGTTGGTCCGTTTAGCATTCATACAAATCTCTTTCTTATACTGTAGTTGCATTACTAACGAATCACATACCGGGTGAAAAAATCCATTCAAATGATATGTTGCACAGAGATTTCAGACATAACTAATATGTCTTATCCTATGGCCTTTATTCTCTCTCCTACCCCTACCCTGTCCTCCCCTGTCCTCTCTGCTCCAGGCTCCCAGGACGTCTGGGCTGCGGCCGATGACCAGGAAGGATGTGCCAGTGGTACATCGTCTGCTTCTCGATTACCTGAGCCAGTTCCACCTGGCACCTGTCATGAGTGAGGAAGAGGTGGAGCATTGGCTGCTGCCACAGGAGAACATAATTGATACTTACCTGGTGGAGGTTAGTGATTCCACACCTATTAACACAGATGTTGCCTTCACTTCCAATTCATTTATTTATTTATTTATTTATTTTTTACACAGAAAGTTAGATCTCTCTAATGATGAAAATGAATTATATCTCTAACATTTTTGTCTAGTGATCCCTAACTAATGGTCCTAGTCTAAGCTCTACTGTTCAGTACAAGTAATGGATCAGATTTGCTCTTGTTATCGGCCGACACTTAACATTGAGGACTCTGAATCGGTATCGGCAGTGAGAAAGTGGTATCAGTGCATCCATAATTTGAATTTCTTGGGATAGCCCCTAGTGGTGGTTACCCTCTTATGATGGTGTCTCTTTCCTCACTGTACCCTGAAGAGTGCACATTCGAAAACATGTTGATATTATAGAATAATCTAATCAAATATAGTTTTGCATGGAGCGAAGGGTGCGACCATCATCATTCTTTGTACTGTCTCTTTCTTCCCGTGCCAGAATGATGGCAAGGTGACGGACTTCCTGAGTTTCTACACGCTGCCTTCCACCATTATGAACCACGCTGTGCACCGAAGCCTGAAGGCAGCCTATTCCTTCTACAACGTGCACACCACCACCCCACTGCTGGACCTCATGTCAGACGCCCTCATCCTGGCCAAATCGGTGTGTACGGTACATCCTCAGTCTGAGGTTGGAGGTTCGGTTAGATATTCATCTTTAAAGCCCCAATCCATGATCCAAACTTAAACAAATGGTAGGCCCACCACAAAAAAAAAAAATCTACTTGATTGACTAGGCTCTTGATACAAGGACGAACACTAGACAACAGGTAAACATGAGTTTTTAATTGTGTATGCTGTATTTTGTGGCTGTAAAGGGTTTGTTTACACATGGTAATGTTTGTAAACATTGTAAACATTTGTAAAATGAGACCTATTTTCTGCTTTATGATGGGTTGAGAAAGTTCCAAAAAGCTGTTTTGCCATCTACAGATTAAACTACTCAAGATTATATGTGAATATATACACCCCACATTTATATGGTTAAGAAATCTACATGCATTCCTGAAGAGTTTGATTTGTAGATTGAAAATACATTTATGAGAACTTTCTTAACCCATTGTAAATCAGATTATACGTCTTGCTTTGTTCCAGTGTTTAGAAACATTACCAATGCAAACAAACCTTTTTCTTTTTCTTTCTTTTTTTTACAGCCACAAAATACAGCAAATATCATTTAACACTCATATTTACCCGTTTACTTGTGTTTGTCATCATAACAAGACCTCAGTCAGTTACCTAGAGAATGAAAACATGTCTCTATTCCTATTATTTTATCTAATCTTTTTCTACAGGTGGTGGGGCTACCCATTTGTTTATGTTAAGATTACGGATCAGGCCTTTAACACAATTTTTTTTCTTATTATATTCTTAACTTCTCTGTATCCAGAAAGGGTTCGACGTCTTCAATGCACTGGACCTAATGGAAAACAAGACCTTCCTGGAGAAGCTTAAGTTTGGCATTGGAGACGGGAATCTACAGTATTATCTGTACAATTGGAAGTGTCCCAGCATGGGTTCAGAAAAGGTACATTTTATGCAAATGTGTCGTCCAGATTTATTATCCTGCCTACTGTATATTGTCCCATGGATGATGTTATTTTGGCAGGTTTTTGATTTGGTAGAGTAACGGGTGCCAAAATATTAATGACTGCCCCTGCTCAAGTGCTAATGGCTCCACTTTTGTTCCTCAGGTTGGCTTGGTACTGCAGTGACATCCCCCTCTACTCCAACAACCAGTGTCACCAATAGGCCAGGAGACCACACCAACGCACTGACCACCTGACAGATGGACTGATTGACTTCCTGCTTCAGGAAAGGAAACCCACCGCCCATTTTTACTTTTTGACCTTTTTTGAACTTTGACCTGCACTACCGCTGCCAGGCAGGGGGTAGGGAGAGTTGGTCCTTCCTCACACACTCTCTCTCCTCCCTCCATCACATGGACCTTAAGCCATTGTAGTTACCATCCCAGACAACTGTATTACATCTGAAGGCTGTCTTGATTGTACCAGACACAGATACACACACAGAACAATATTACTGTATACCAAACACTCACTGTTGGCATACTGTACCTACAAAACATACAGTACAATGTAAATAATATAAACAAACAAAAGCAAAATTATGCCCTAACATTTACATACACGAGAACCTAACGTTTTATTTTACTCCTACATGTTGGAAGTGCTTTTTGCATTGAAAAAAATAAACAAATACAAATCTGTCATCCTTAAAGGAACATGCCATCATTATGGGAAATTCAGAGTCAGACAAGAAGATGGATACCAATTTTCTCTCTGTGTTCAGTAGACAGAGATCTGGCTGCACGTTATCCTAGCTTAGCACAATGACTGACAGCGGGGGAGGAATGGCTAGCCTAGCTTGAAACTCCGGGAGAGATGATATTTGGCCAACACTAGGCTAGCCGCTTCTCCCCCGCTTTCAGTCATTGTGCTAAGCTAGGATAGCGTGCAGGCAGATCTCTCTCTACTGAACGCACAGAGAGGAAATTGGTGTCTATCTCCTTGTCTGACTCTGGGGAAGACGGTAAGCGTTTCCCATAATGTTGGCGTGTTCCTTTTAAGTTTTAGAGATAAGAAAAAATAAAAAATGATTAAAAAATATTTAAAAAGGAAAAAAAAGAATCAAAAAGATGAGGTAATAAAATACCAAAAGTGGACACAAGACAAGGGCTTCTGTTGAGATTTGTTTTCTTTCACGCTTCAACCTGCAGATTTGCCATCAACCCCTCTGTTTTCAATAGGCATTTTGGAGATGCTTCAACTCCCTTGCTTGCTGAAGATGTATATGCTGGGAAATCGGTAGTCATCTTTTGGAATACTTTTCCCCATCTGTACTAACTTTTGTGACCCACTCTCGAGCTTGCTACACTAACAGAAGAAGCCTTGTTGGGAAGAAAATAAAACGACTGGTTAAATGGACCGGTTCAGACGCTGAAAAGAATCAGTATGGATTAGTTTGGACTTTTTTTCTGGAGTAGGAGGGGGTCTTGGTGGGGTTTCTTGAAAGGGTTCATTAGTAGGAGGTTGATTTGTTACAACACCTCTTGAATTGAGTATCAAACCTGTCAGGGATCCCAGGATATGGTGCAGTGTGGGTGAGATTGGGAAGTACCCCAGCTAAAGTGTTTCTTATGTAAAATGTTGGTATGAATTGCAAACAGATGTGGAAAAAACGGGTCTTATGGTGTTATGATGCAGGAAAAGAAAATGTGAAGATGCAGGTGATTTTTGTGCAAAAATAAAATATAGAAGTTGCTGGTTGCATGGTTTCTGTTGAGGGGGATTCTAATTTCTTTTTGCTCATCATATATGTACACTGAGGAGGTCTCATGGTTTTTTTCTTTATCCATCAGGCTTATTGCACATGCATCTGGTACGAATCAAGATTGAGTAAGTCTTATTAAATTGTAATATTGTGGTTTTATCATGGCCCATGAAATGACAACTTTTCACTACGATTAATATCATTTTGAAAATGCTTTTCTCTCTGTAAAAGCTTGCATATCCCAATTGTTGAATTAGAATCTGCATTTATTAAAACAAATTTATAGACATTGGATTTTTTAACCTTGACATTTCCAGTTTTTTTTTTACAAAACTATTGGTTTAACTTAAAACAAAAAAAATGTTCTGTCTCACACAAATTAATAGCCTTATGCTTAGAATATGAATATCTATGAGATCAGCGCTTTCAAACAAAAGATGGGATACAGGCATGTTTCATTGTACAAAACATGAAACACTGTTGGATCAAGTCACTGGGTTATGCGTTGATTTTGCTGTTGCTGTCTATTCTAATTCTATTGGTGTTTTATTGGTTCACTTTTGCTGAAAACTATATTGTAAAAGGCTTATATTGGCAGGCGACCCCTTATTTGGATATAAAGTTCTTCAAAACTCGTGATAAGAGTTATCCAAGGCAAACCAAAGTCAGTTAAAAGGATAAGATAAGGGGAAATTATGTTGTAACCAATGAATAGATTAATAAAAATAAAAAGTACAAAAGGCATAGGCTATATAATACAGATAGAGATATAAGGGTCGCAAAAGATAAAAATACGAAAAAGTGTAATGTATAATATATATATATAAATATAAACATGAACCACTTGAATGGTCAAGTATACAGATCTCAACAGACAAATAATTTAACAGTATGTAGGCTTATATTAATAGTTATGTAAAGGGTTATATGACAGGAGTTACATAGACTACATAGAATGTGCAAAGGCACAGATGGAAATATAGTACATATACAAAACTATAATATTTAATAACCTTAAATAACCTTTTTTTTAATCCCTGGATTAATTTTAGTGTTTGAACATTTTCTTCTTCTTTGCAGTGCAATGAATGTGTGTATTATACTCCGTTCTATCTCCACACAAAGATAGCAAGGATTTTTTGTATTCATTGTTTGTTACCAACATAACAAGCCTTTTGTTTTTCATTATGTAATACAGTAGAGGCGTGTTTTTCCCTGTTGGTCGGCGTCGGCTCCCAGTAAACTGGACGCTGTTTGGATGAAGTGGGCTGACGTGAGCAAAACAGGTTTGTAATTGGTCAATTTAGTTGTCTGTCGGACATAGGAGCCATTCAAATGTCGTTGATCTTGGCCAGACCTTGCTCTTCAGACCCGGAAGTGTCAGGACGAACACACGTTCTCAGAAGCTGTCAAAATGTGGATTACTGTAGCTATTATTTGTGCTGCTCTCGTGGTATTCCTATTTAAGTATGTATTCAGTACACCAGGACCGAATCCTTTTGATATCGACAGCAGGGAGCCCGTTAAACCAATCGTCTATGACATGAAAGAGAAAAACAAAGTGCTGAAACAAGGTGAGTTGACTGGTATTTCAGCTATCTGCAGTGACGTTATCTAATTGCAGAAATTCCGGGGGGGAAACATGAACAAAATAAATATGTTATTTTAAATATTAGAAATAATTATGATGACTGCTCTCTCGACCTGCTCCACTGACAGAACTATTTTCTGGGGAGATGTGGGCACGATTTATGGGTTAAAATGGTTGAGAATAATAATAATAATAATAATAATGATTATTAAAAAAAAAATGTTAATTAAAAAAAAAACACAACGTAACGTTACTTGGGTGTAGATGCTCAAATGGAGATTCTGAGTCCACAGTCAGTTTCCAAGTTATTAATGGTGCAGCTGTATTTACATAGGATTTTGTTAGCCTGTTGTTCATGTTCAGAAATGGATTTAACTTTCTTAGATCATCGGAATAACTGAAGGATGTTGGGATCACTTGCGCTTGCGCAAAGCAGGGTGTTTAGTATGAAGGCTACTGATTGAACCACAATTTTCTCACAGATCTTCCATCAGTTGATGATTAGCCTACATAGACTCTTCTTATACGGTACTTTGTATAGCTAGATTCTTTATACAGTTACTGCATAAAATGTTAGATCATGCATGATGGTGATGGCGTTTTCCACATATGGCGAACAGGTTCTGTCAACAGCCCTGGTGGCAGTACAGACAGTAGTATCCACAACCACCTGTCTGTTTTCTATTGACCTTGTGTTGTTACCACTTCCCCAGGTTTTCTGGCCAGCAAAGTACCTGGAAACCTGGATGCCATTGTCATCGGTAGTGGAATTGGTGGTCTGGGAATAGCAGTGCTGCTGGCCAAGGTTGGAAAGAAGGTTCTGGTTCTGGAGCAGCATGATCGGGCTGGGGGCTGCTGCCACACATTCACTGAGAAAGGCTTCGAATTTGATGTTGGTAAGAAGACATGACTGTTTCTCTGTCTAGTCTGTTCTCCATTCTCATTTTCAGTCAATAAAGTATTGGGAGCTGTAATCAAGTGTGCGGATATTCTTTTCCTTCAGTCTTCACATACCTTTTTTTTAAGCACTCATGACAATTCTTGGCTAACTTGATCGCCTGCTCTGTCCTAACACTGTCTGTCCTGTGTCCTAACACTGTGTCCTATGCTGTGTCCCAACACTCTCTGTCCTCCTCCCACAGGGATCCACTACATCGGTGACTTGCTTGAGCACAAGCCGTTCCGCTGCATGCTAGACCAGCTTACCAATGGACAGCTGCAGTGGGAGCCTCTGGAGAACCCCTTTGACCAGGTGGTGCTGGGTCCGCCTGAGAACAGACGCGTCTACCCAATCTACAGCGGCAGGGACCGCTTCCCCCAGGAGCTGAAGAAGTGCTTCCCTGGGGAGGAGAAGGCTATTGATGAGTACATGAAGCTGGTCAAGGTAGGATGCTTTCAGTGAGAGATCGCGATCAGAATGTCTTATTTAGTGACTGAGGGATTGTTGTTGAAGGGACACTGAAATGTGAGCTGGGACAGGGTATAAAGTCTTTCTGTTCAGTGATGACATTGATGACATTGGTTCCTGTCATGTTATCTGAGCCTCTCCTCTACTTACTCAATAGTCACAGAACTTTTGGTGTAGAGTTGCACTTTGGTGCCAAGAGGCCAGGTGTCTCTCACTGTTGTGTCACTGTCTACTCTAGAGGCCAAGGGTTGGTACAAAGATCATGGAAGAAATTAGATTTACAGCTGATTTGGAATGATTGCATGCATGTTTCCTAGATTTGAGTTGCATCATTGTTGCACGTGCTCAGGGTTTAGACTTTAGACAAAAAAGACTTGGGTCATGTGTGGTGGTGGCAAGTGTGACCAATGACTATGTTTTTCACTCTCCCTTTTGCAACATTTTTGCAGTTGATTGAAGGGTTAGGTTTAGCAACATACTTAACATATTGTAACTAAATCCAATAATTTCTCATTAATATGCATTTAATGAGGGCAGTCCTCTTTTAATTTGTGTCTGGTGATCGATAATGTCAATTGTACCACAACAGCTGCAGTAAAGTTCAGTGAAAATGCAGCAAGGGTGTTTTGGCACTTTTTATTCCAACAGTTTTGGAAATGGACAAATATTGGAGTCATTCCCAATTTCATTTAAAGAATATGTGTTCTTACTTTCTTTCTTAAGATTTTTTTTTATACACATAACATACATAACCAAAAATAGTCTAGTCTGATCTGTTATCACCCAAGTTAACCCAAACAGGATTTTGTTCATTTTCACCTGCCTATGTCTTTGCCAGTATATCATTCCCAGCACATCTGTGTTCTGTTTACAGAAAGCAGGGCGCAGTGTTTGGCTCATGGCTCTACTGAAGCTCTGCCCCATTCCCTTAGCCAAGTTCCTGGTCTACACTGGCCTGGCCAGTCGTCTCTCTTTCTTCTTCAAAATTGGATCCCGTAGCCTGACAGATGTGGTCAATGAGCTGACGGAGAATCAGGACCTCAGGGCCGTCTTCACATATATCTTTGGCACCTATGGTAGGCTATAGGCTGCTGTCGCACTGGTGCAAATAACCCATACTGGATGTCTCTTCAATGTGCTGTTCTTAATGTTAATTTCTTTCATGTATGATCTGCAGGCAACATGCCCAAGGACACCAGTTTCTCCATGCACAGTTTGCTGGTCTGCCACTACCTGACTGGTGCCTGGTACCCTAAAGGAGGAGCCAGTGAGATTGCCTATCACATGATCCCCATCATTGAGAAGGCTGGAGGTGCTGTTCTAGTCCGTGCCCCAGTCAACCGCATCTTGTTCAATGACGCTAAGGAGGCTTATGGTAAATATGACGCTTTGTTTAGACTCTTTACTCTTGGTTTTATGTACAGAAAAGAAATCGGAGCTTGAGCATGCAGCATTTACAAAGGAGTTAATCAATGCCTGATGTTGTTTTCATGGTTTCAGGTGTGAGTGTTATGAAAGGCCAGGAGGAAATCCACGTACATGCCCCCATGGTCATCTCTGATGCTGGCATCTTCAACACCTACCAAAAGCTTCTGCCCAAGGAGCTCCAGGCCATGCCAGGTCAGGAATGATACAGGGCTCAGCAGGGGTTGTAGGTGGCAGGATCATTAGGATAAATGCATCAAATGTGGCTGGAATATTAAGATACTTATGTTCTTTTTCCATGGTGTACCTATATTTATCATAGTGCAGTGGTACATATTTGTATGTGATACTCTGCAGCTATCCAGGAGCAGCTGAGTATGATGAAGAATGGTGAGGGTGGCCTGAGTATCTTCCTGGGCCTGAGTGGAACCAAGGAAGAGCTGGGCCTCAAGGCAGACAACTACTGGATCTTCACCGAGAACAACTTTGATGAACTGTACGTTGTCCTGCCTCTTCTCACTTCCAAGTTTGTTAGGGCAACCTATGAGCTTACCAACAGCAGACTGTTATCTGCTGTAATTAGCTGCTCTAATGATACACTCCTTGCAGTTGCCTTAGGTTTATCTCAATATGCATGTTGGTGGAATATCTGTTATGGAATTTATGTCCCTAAGAGTACTTTGATTATGGAAGGTCAAAGGTTGAATGGACTTTGAGACTCATTGATTGCTGTGACATAATATAACCCATGTGAGAGAGATTGTCTATTTCTTTCTCCAATGTTTTACTCTCTCATTTTTCTTTTCTTTTCTTTATTTATTATTATTATTATTATTATTATTTTATATATATATATATATATATATATATTTTTTTTTTTTTTATATTTTATTTTTATTTATTTTTTTATTTTTTAACAAGCAATATAGTTAGATTGTTTGGCAAAGGAAATACAAAACAAGACAATACCATTAAAATAATGGATTAAATATTAACCACAGCTAAGATAATCTTTGGACCATGTATTTCAATTGAAAACCTCAAAGGGCTATCCTAAACCCAGCAACTATCTGCTTCATTACTTTTGTGTCTGAACCTGTATTAACAGTTTTCACCAAAACTTCCTGTTCTCTTTTATAGGGTGGAAAACTATCTGAAGGGAAAGAGGGAAGACTCTGCTAAACAGGTGCCCCTTCTGTTTGTGGCCTCTCCATCAGCTAAAGACCCCACCTGGGAGGAACGGTCACCAGGTACAGGAACCGCAGAGATCATGCTGTTGGTCGTCTAATTTAAGATGTTTGGTTTGTTCCTTAAAGGTTATATAATCAGATATATGTTGTTCATATAACAACCAAATGTCAACCAAATGTTGTCAACCAGGCTACACAGCACTGTCCATTTCAGCTCTTGTTTTTTCCCCCAAAGCTGGCAGTAGCAACACATAACTTTCAGTGTGTTCTTTCTCCATTTTCCCAGGCAAGTCCACCCTGAGTCTGGTCAGCTTTGCCAACTATGAATGGTTTGAGGAATGGAAGGATGATAAAGTGACCAACAGAGGGCCTGACTACAAGGACCTGAAACAGATATTCATTGACTCTATTCTGGAGGTGGTTATGGATGTTTTCCCCAAGATTAACAGGGACAAGGTAAAGATTCATTTCTGGATCAGTCTTGCTCTCCAGCATGATTAATGTCACAAAGCGACACCTCTGGCTTTCTGGAAATACTTGTCCAAAAGTGGGTTCGAAAAGAGCGGTGACACAGTGGGGCATCATCATGTCATCAGACTAGTCACTAGTCAAAGTCCGCTTGGGCGGAATAGAGCAGAAAACCAAATGAAATGCCTCTTCAGGGTGCGTGTGCGTAGAGCATACAGCTGTGTACGGCTTCCACTGGCACACTTATCCCACTTTTTCTTTCTCTTTTTTCAAGAATTTCCGCAAACCTCTTGGTAAGAGCTAGAGGTGTGGCCAGTGAGATTACAGCATGATAGATGTATGGAGGCCAAAAGCTTCTGCATCAGCTTTATTAGTACAGTTTGGATCCTACTTGATACTTCTGTGCAATTTATACACTTTTGTTCAAAATTCTGCTTCCAATTTGTCTTTCTGTGTGCTTGAAGATTGAATACATTGACGCTGGAACCCCCATCACAAACACACACTACATTGGAGCACCAAAAGGCGAGATCTATGGGGCTGACCATGGTCTTGAACGCTTCAGTCCTGAACTCAACGCTACCGTGAGACCCCAGACTCCATTGAAGAACCTCTATCTGACAGGTAAGTCTGTCTATGCAGCACACTACTCATCATATCAATCCATCATATAATCATGTAATCCATCCACATCATTTCAATTTCCTGACGAGACCTTATGGCCTGCAAATTAGGGCATACTATAAAGTTCACATGAACTTGGGTGAAAATCTATAGACTACCGAAGGGCGATTTTACACTTTCCTTATTTAGTGCAGTTGAATCAAACCCTGCAGCATTCACTCCTTTTTGTCGGATCATATGGGGAGGTGAGAAGACTCCAACCTAACTCTGATCCGCACCAAACAACAGCACCCTGGACTGCCTGTATGAGGTGGTCTCAGTCCACTTCCAAGTGAACCCTGGAGTGGTTAATTGAAAGTGAGAATGTAATGAGACCAAAGGCTGGAAAATAGCCCCAAAAACATGCTAATTTAATAAGGTTCTGGGCAAGTTGTTGCATTTTTGTTGCAATTTTGCTGTTTCTCATCACTTATGGCATATTCAGTAATCGCCATCAGGGTTCCATTCTTTTGACATTTGTTTGGTTTAGAAATAATGTAATAATATAAGTAAACTTGGTGTCTTTTAGTTATTCATGGTACATTTGTAAAAGTTAAAATGCTAACACCCAAAGAGCGTAAGTTACTTACGATAGATATGTGGTAGCTGATACTAACAGGAAAATTCAAAAACTCCACATATAAATAATCTTTATTCCAGACAGTAAGTCAAAGTTTAGAGAGGCTGTGTTATACACAGATCTTGGAAGAAGCAATAGCTTGAAATCCCACTCCTTTCCCCAAAGACTTTACCCATAGATGAGGCGATTGGAGCCGGCACTGATGTTCAAGTTCAGTAGTGACTTAGGTGGTTGATTGAACATTGTTGAAACTGATTAAGTATGTTGCTGTCAACACATGCTTTTGTATTCCAGGTCAGGATGTGTTTGTGTGTGGCTTCGCTGGAGCTCTTGCAGGGGCTCTAACCTGTGGCTCTGTCATTCTCAACCGCAACCTACATCTGGATGCTATTGCCTTAGCGAAGAGGACCAAATTCATGAGCAATAAAAATAAGGAAGAGTAACTACTTGAGGGAAAACTTGGTCAACTGACTTGAGCTTTACATACAATGCATTCGAAAAGTATTCGGACACCTTCACATTTTCCACGTTTTGTTACATTGCAGGCAGCCTTGCTCTAAAATGTATTAAATTCATCTTTTTCCTCATATGCACACAATTCCCCATAATGACAAAGCAAAAACCGGTTCAGAAATTTTTGCAAATTTACTACAAACCCGGCCCTCGAAAGAGTATTCAGACCCTTTACTCAGTACTTTGTTGAAGCACCTTTGGCAGTGATTACAGCCTGGAGTCTTCTTGGGAATGGCACTATGAGCTTGGCACACTCGTCTTTGAGGATTTTCTCCCATTCTTCTCTGCAGATCCTCTCGAGCTCTGAGAGGTTGGATGGGGAGTACTGCTGGTAGAACTCTGACCATGGGACTCGGTAAGTAAGCAAATAGATTTGCATCCACTACACTACTGGCAAGTATTTCATACATCTTAATGTCCAAAAATCCTAACTATCCCTTCAAGTGTCCCTTCATGGCAAGTGTCATAGCAAAGGGTCTGAATACTTATAGAAATAAGGTATTTCTGTTTTTTCATTTTAATAAATGTTCAAACATTTCTAAAAACCTGTTTTTGCGTTGTCGTTATGGGGTGTTGTGTGCAGATTGATGAGGGGAAAAAATGAGTTGAATCAATTTTAGAGTAAGGCTGAACCATAACAAAATGGAAAAAGGGGTCTGAATACTTTCCGAATGCACTGTAATTAACCAATGCAGGGACTTGTGTAAGGAGGGGTGAATGGGTCACGCCACAATCACACACACCAGTGTCTAACTAACCTAACAAATGAAGTATTTATTGCAAAACTGAAGAGGAAAACAAATCTGATGGTATGCTAAATCTGTGGTTGAGTTGATCTAAATCATGTTGATCTAAATCATGTAATTTGACCACTACTGTTTATGGTTTATTTCATTTCATTTAATACATAATATAAGATTGATAGAGCAATGAGATTGTTGAGCTTTTAACAATTATTTCACACTCATTCAAGGTTTCAACACTGGACTGCACTGTTTAATTTATCTCTGACCTGACTTACAATGGACTTTATATGCAATATGTTTACTGTTTTCCTCAACACTTTGAACAGATGACAAAGTTTTGAAAATAATGTTATAAAAAAGAAAGTCCACTTCACCTTGTGAAAAATTGTTTGGTTTAGGCTACAGAATGTTGTTTATATATTAATAATGATGCAAATGGGCTGCCTTTTGTTCTCATATCATATGAAATACTGGTAGTTCTTTTTTACTCCGTGCCACCATTATAATAGGCTATGCCATATAAATTTTTCATGTTATGGTTTGACCTTTCACCACAATTGTGTGCAAACAATGCTTGGGTGGGGTTTTGATTGCCTTTCATGCAGTTTTGTAAAACCTCGCCATATTTTCATTTTTAATAAAGCCAAATATGTTTGTGCTGTATATATTCCTACCAGGATGTTATTGCCAGTTCAAAATTATGTTGACTGTTAATGTCTGCACAGCACACAATATATGCATGCACTCAGCCCAGGAGATACATCGACAGCAATGGTCTCACACAGTGATAACTCCTGACATAATTTCATGTTTGTAGTGAACATGAGCCCGACAGCACGTGCATGACGGCGATTAGGAAGAGCTGCAAGTTTTGAGATTTCTGATTACCTGCAAGAAAAGGGGAGGAATTTTCCCATAATGTAGGTTAGCTGAAGTTACATTTATCATACCGAACATTTGTTTCAGTATTCAAGAGTCACCGAGGTGAGCTAAATTTGTTTTAGCAAAGGTCTCATACAAAGCCAGGCGGCAAACGTCGTTAGGTCCGCTTGTTTGCTGAAACGTTAACGTTAAAACCTGCTAGCCTATTTTATGTGATCTTTGAAAAGCTTGTAACTACTCAACCGTTAGGTTAAATAAACGTTAACGTTATCTCACGTTTTTAATTGACTAACGTTAATGTTGGCTAGCTCAGTGTCAGCATGACATTTGACATCAACATGACCGAAATTTAGTCTAAAAGCCACGTTGATGATATGATCTGTTTATATGTGGTTGATATACCCAGCAATCACAGCTGACCTGGCGTGCAAACATTAAAATAAAGTTAATGATCTTAGCATTTATAGCGTTAAATGGTTTGAAATAAATGTTATCAAATGGAATCAGCCAAGATAAGGCCACGTTTTTCTTCTTTTTTAGGTGAGCTGAAATGGATATCTAAAGATAACGTTAAATGAGCTGAATTAACGCTCACGACGCAACATACACATTTACTATTGCAGCCGATGGGACCTGGATTCCGTGAATCATGGATATTAACACTGATAATAGGAGCTATGAAATATTAGCTGAAATAGGAGAAGGCGCTTATGGAAAAGTGTACAAAGCGAGAGAGATCCATGATCAACAGCGACTCGTAGCGGTGAAGAAGATGAACATCCTCGGAGATCCAGAGGGTGGAATTCCTCCTTTCATGATCCGTGAGGTGGCGCTGTTGCGTAAAATTGAGCATTTCAACCATCCCAACATAGTGAAGTAAGTTAATTTCTGCACCAGAATGTATCTGTTGTAACCACTTTGTAATGATTGATCAGTGCAACAAAATGTGGCTGATATGATCAACCTATTTCTTTATTGATCATCATGTAGTAGGTCTGCCTCTGATGTCTAATCTACTATGCAGGTTGTTGGATGTATCAGCTGGGCACAGAGGCAGGAGCATGGACCTTACACTTGTGTTTGAATACATCGATCAAGACATGTCAACATACCTTTCAAATGTTTCCAGTTCTGGACTGAGCCTTGACAAAATAAAGGTTTGAATCATCAAATATTTATAAAAAAAATGTAAAAACAACAAACATTGACCAAAGTGCTGGTCAAGTACTAACAACAACTACAACAATAAATGTGTAAGATGCAAAAAACAGAAAGACCAAGAAAAGCGTGGCTTATCACTCAAAGCCATCATCTGCATAGCCGTAGTAACTGCATGCAGTTAAGCACTTGTAACGCAGTTCTAGAAGCACTATTCTGTCTGCCAGATTACTTATTTAATTAATCTGATTAATATATTAATCTCTATGAAATGCAAATATTGAATTTCAAATCATTCTCACTTTTTGATACCTAATATACCTTAGGTCTTTTCTAATTTGACAACATAAAAATTGTAAATGGGCCCAAGTTTATTTTTTGTTGCAATATTTGCCAACACAATAGCTGACAGGAAATAATGTTGGGCCCAATCTGTTCCCATAGCAACAGAATTCTACAGAATATGCCTATATAAGGATAGGTTCATCTCATAGGAAGTGCAATGCTACCATGCTACTTCCTCTCTGTACAGGATGTGATGGTGCAGCTGCTGCGTGGATTGGACTTCTTGCACACCAACATGGTTGTGCATCGTGACCTGAAGCCAGAGAATATCCTGGTCAGCAGCCGCGGAGAAGTCAAGATCGCTGACTTTGGACTGGCTCGCATCTACACCTACAATATTGCCCTTACTCCCTGTGTAAGCCAAGCAGCAAATAACATGTGAATCCCTTCAAAAAGCCCTACAAAATCAATGCAGTTATTGCTTGAAAATTTAATTATTTTCCAGTTTTTCCATTCTGTTCGGAAACAGAATTGTAACCCTTGTGTCCTTATATTCTGCTACAGTTTCAGCTAATAAAATTATTAAAAGCAAAAGGAATAGACAACAGAAAACAAGTAAATAACATTTGGTATTCATTTCTTTAACTCTCCCTTCATTTCATTTACTCTGTGTTTCCAGGTGGTGACACTATGGTATCGGGCCCCTGAGGTGCTGCTCAGTACAGTTTACATGTCTTCAGTGGACATTTGGAGTGTTGGCTGCATCTTCGCCGAGCTCTTCCTCCTACGGTATGAATAGTTGAGTTAGTGGCTGGTTCGTACCTCGCAATATTACAGGAGTCATGCAACACCAGCAGAGTCATAGTCATTTCTATTTGAGAAAAACAATACATGTAGTTGATAAAGTATAGATTTGATATGATATGGAGCTGTTGCTTTACACACATTCTGCCTTGTCATAGAAGTATTATAACTTGGATTGAAGGGTGATGGTAAGCTATGATTTGTATCCCATATACCACTGTTTCATAGAAGTGTTATAACTTGGGTTGAAGGGTGATGGTAAGTTATGATGTTGACACTGATTTGTATCCCATACAGACCACTGTTTCCTGGATACACAGAGGTTCAGCAGCTTCAGAAAATCTTTGAGTGAGTTTTTACCCCGTCCTGGTTTCATGTCTGTAATAAATTCTAATGTTTGTGTTGGTGATCTTGGAGATGAGTGAAAACACGCATATCACTTATCTCAGGTGCTAGACAGAAGACAAAACATGGTAGAAGTATATTTACTCATAAACATGGTGTATTAAATGTATATTTACTTATAAACAAGCAGTGTTGGTGACCTTACCTACTAGACTGCAAGACAGGGATCAGTCTTTCAGCTGTTGACACATCATGTCCACAGACTCATGTACAATACATGCTCTGTCTGTGCTCAGATTTTAACAGTCAAAAACACAGCGTTAAGTGTTTTAGCTTGCTATCAAATCAGTTCAAAGGAAAGTGGTGAAACTCAAGGGAAATATTACTTAAAGGTACACTATGTAGTTTTGGGGGAGGGGGATTTGTTAACATTTTCTCTGCAATTGGTTTACAAAACATTTACTTGTAATTCTTAACAATTATTCTATCTTATGTCATCAGAAAATCGAAACAAAAGGATTTTGAGGCACTGTGAACTAAACATAACCCTAGAATATGTTTGGAAACAAAATTACAGGCCCTGCCTCTGTAAACAACAGTGTAACAATAGGTTTTCAGGTAGCTTTCTTGCTGGTCCCTTGCTGTTAATATAATGGTATCACATTGGATATATAGCCAGCGTTACATACTGTAAACAGCCAGGGACTAGCAAGTAGCTTTTTACAGTAGCTTCAGACAGTTTCCCACAGGGACCCAATTTTACTCTGAAGTTTGTTTATTCAGTCACCCAAAAGAGACTAACTGAGAAAGACCACCTCAAACTGCCTCTGACCATTGGTAATAGTACACATGCAGTGGTTTTGGCTTTTACCTGTACATCTGGTTAGTGACAAGCTTTAGCTGTGCCTTGCCTCATTTTCACCAGGGTGATTGGCTTACCCAGGGAGGAGGACTGGCCTAAGGAGAGCCCCATCTCATACTCACCTAAATGGGGACCAGAAGGCCCCAGCAATCAGCTGCTGCCTAACCTAGGCCAGAAGGAGAATGACCTTCTCTCTGTGAGCATGCCCTCTGCATCAATTGAAGTGAAATGTTGCCATGCTGTCCTTAAAATTGGTGCTAATGCATTTTTTTAATGGAGCAACCTTTCTTTGCTTGCAGCAATGTCTAGCATTCAGACCAACCAAGCGCATTTCAGCCTCCAGAGCCCTGGCCCACCCTTTCCTTGTGAGCTAGTAAAGGTTGGTACATCTGAACAAGGACGGGAGAGAAGAAGAAGCAAGTTCTTGCCCAGTATCTTGAATATTAAATGTTCTTGTGCCATAAGATCAATTGTACCTCAGTCAAAAGATGTTTTTTTTTCCTTTTTTAAATCAAGAAAATAAGTCGAGGTCAAAGACAACTTTTCCAGTTTTATTCAGCGTTATCATGAGTATCCCAGTCCTGATATATACTCAAATCTGTGGTCGGGTTTGAATGAATTTGCAAAGAAGCCATGAACATAATACATCTCTGCGATGTAACGTTAATTAAAAATGTTTGGCTGGATTCTGATAACATGGCTCTTATGGCACAAAGGTCCTTCGTGTAGAAGGCAAAGGAAATGTTGACAGTTGTTTGTATCACGCCAGATATTTTGCTAACCAAAGTCTGATTTTTAATGCGAAGCACCTCTGTGAAGGGCAATGTCACTAACTCGCTCAGTCAGTAATTCAGTCATTCACTCATGGTCAGCCGCTCTGCCCCTAGCAGTAGCTCACAGGCAATGTATTTTGTAGAAGACCAGTTAACTTCACATCTGTTAGTGTCATTGTTTAAGGACCACTACATACATTTTAACACACAAACTTTATTTTATTTTTACATAAAGTCCTTGTTTTGAAATTAATTTGAATAATCCTCACTTAAAATTATAGTTGTTGATTTCCACCATAGTTTCATACTGGTGTTTTGCTATGAGAATGCTGTGCTTCCATATTCTTCTTTGTAGCCCATTATCAGACTGACATGTGTTATGAAAGAACATTTCATTGCAGAGGGAGGTGTAAATGAATCTGTGGTTGTATTTGTAGAGATTTGTATTTTGTAAGGATGTTGCTGTTGAAAATACAGATGTCAAGAACAATGTTTACATGTTTACTATTATGTTTACATAAAGTTAATGTATTTTTCTATTGTTAAAACATGCACCTTTTGTTCTTTACACATATAATGTATTTCTTTGTTTTATTTGTGCTATTTTCTAAGTGCATTATTTATGATGTGATGTTTGAAAGGGTTCATACCTGTATTTTTGTTTGCATTGCCCATTTGTACAAGATCGATTTTGTGTTTTTAGGTGCAATGTTCATTGCTTTCAAACAGCTATTATGTTTACATAATGTTAAAGTATTTTTGTATTAAAACCTGCACCTTTTGATCTTTTCACATGTATAATGTGTATTGCTTTATATTTTATTTTCTAAGTTGATTAGTTATGGTGTGATGTTTCAAAGGGGTCACACCTGTATTTTTGTTTGTATTGGCTATTTATACAAAATCGATTGTGTTTTTAGGTGCAATGTTAATTTTTGAAACATCTATAACATCCATGCACAATGATTTCTGAATTTGAATTCGACATCACTGCATAACCTTTTCACAAATGTTGTTTGTGATTAGATTCCAGCCTCCCTCCAATTGATAGGATGCACTTTTTTTTGTTATTAAACTAATTTCTCTTTCCTCTATCTCAGTCTTAGTTTCCTTATTTTAGAGGCAACATAGTCTGTGTAGATAAGACAATAAGCAGATTTTGATCTTTTGAGGCGTACATTTCATTGCATGCACTTTGACCCCAGTAATATGCCAAAGTACACAGTAGTCTTGAATAGGGTTGTATGAGAGAGGGTAGGCCTATTTGAGTGGCTCAGACATTATGTTATTTTGAAAGCTTTATCTTTGGCCTTGACACATCGTGGATCAGTCGGCACTGCATCCTCCTCCTGTCTTGCTTCCTAATTTGTGCAAAGGCAAGTCCTCTCTGTACTTCCCCTCTCAATGTATTCTGGTCCTGTGCCTGGGTGAACGGTTTATGTAAGTGCAACATACTGTACATAGATCCTTTGAGAGGACTTATTTTTTGCGACATTATTGTGTGAACAGAGGGAGGCGGTGTTGTAACACTAGTCCCGCTGCACTGGTAAGGTAGGTAGACCACGAATTGCGTGTCAAATACAAATCGATTACTCTGTGTCATCTCAAATAATTTGAATTGATTTAATCCAGCCAAGAAGATTTAAGTTTTTCATTGGATCAGTAGTTGATCTACTGGTAGATAGCCTACACATTTTCTTTCTTTTTTTTTTTATCTCAGTCTGACAGTCTACTTAATCCTGCCAATTCTTAACCCACAGGCCAGTCACATTATTTTGGTTTATTGGCAGTAATTGGCCGTTCCTTTGTTTCTTTTCTAAATGCTGTTCTCCTGTGTCAGTTGCTGTGTCTGTCTCCCAGCCTTGGCCCCCTGTATGTGGAATGCCAGAGCGAGGGGAGGGGGGTTATATTTTTAACGGGGACAGAAGAGCGCTCGCCCTACATGGGCTTTCACGCTCTCTCCAGTTGCAGCGGCGCACTAATGTCCAGTTCAACCGGTGCGCTTCGATCCCAGTGCATGTAAGTAATCTGTGTCACTTCGAGCTGTATGAAACTTAACCAGAAAACATCTGCATTTTACTATTAATGATTTTATTTTATTCCATCTGTACTGTCACTTCTGAATTTCTGTTCCAAGATGTCAAAATTAGTCCAGGCTGCCGTGCAAATTTAATGTGGTTTAGTTATGGAGGCTTTTGTATGACTTTGAATGACTGAAAAATGAGTTGTTGTTTTGTCAAGTGTCAACATATGAAGACAAGTCACAGCATGGGGTCCCTTGGGCATATGCCTGTTTACTGGAATAAACTTTTTACGCATGAATGGCACATGCACAGGAACTGAAGAGAGCCCATTTAACTGACTTGGAATGTGTGTTGCATATGATATGCTGTTTCTCAACCAGTTTCAATAGGCCTGTTTCTCTTTGCATTTCTGTGGTTGCCTGTCATTACGTTATTCAGAGCTCTACATTTAGGAGGCATTATCTTTCATCAATCTATCTTGTGAATTTTGACTTGGCAATGAATGAAACACAGGTAGGGAATCTGACAGTGGAGATGAATTGATGTGGATTTCCCTGATATGATGCAAGACTATATAATAGAAAAGACATGGTAGTGTAATGTGGCAAAATATACTGTATGCATGTAAAAGCAAAGTCTGTCAAGTCATTTTATATAACCATCTATGACAAATCCACATGATTTTAACTTGATCTTTTGGTTTCTAGTTGGACAAAAAGATATGCTTTTGTTCACACTCAAAGGGATAAGGTGTAATCAACTGTTAATGTGTCACATCATGCTGGGTTGAGACGTGGATTATGATGGGTAGAGGATAAAGAGGGCTACAGCTGCTGCAGTTCTTCCACATGTCCCTCTCCTTTATCCTCTCACCTACTCTATGGTTATGGTGTTGCTATAGGCAGAGGGCCTTTGGACATCTAATGATGAGTCACAGGTGCAGCAATATCAGAAGCCGTTGGTGTTGTCATTTTCAGATACGCTTTGCCTGTATTAGTTCTGGTCTCCACAAGGCTCTACGTGGCCTTTGTAGACTTGACCATGCTATTATTCACCTACTTTATTACAACATGTTTGATGCTTTAAGATGTTTAGTGAACACAACTCAGTGAGGTAAGAGTCTTTAGAGAGGGGAAGTGTTGGGGAGAGGCCTGGTGATTTGTCCTTCAATTACTGTAGCCTACTCAGTGGGGGGCTATGAGCCCAGTTTAGGCCTTTAATCTGGCCCTCTCTGCTGCTAGTGGGAGGAGACCTTGTTATGTAACATCTAACATGTCTGCTCCTCAGATCTCAGGTAGCTGATCTCAGGCGGGAATCAAAAGTTGTGAAAGCCAAGTATATAATATGGTGCTGGTGAGTCCCTGTGAGGCGTTTGAGAAGGTATCTGTCAAAAAGTAGCAAAAGGTGATCTCAGCATGAAGTAGCCTCACTTTAGCCATGCAAAAATGTGTTCATGATCTTTGCTTTGGGCCTCAATGTTTGATTATCATCATCGCAGTGCATGATAATCATTACTACACCACCCTGTGTAGTCAGTGAATGGACCTTGTGTACTCATCTACGGGCTTTACCCATAATTCTATGGCTTTACCTCATGCTAGTGTCAGCTAGTGTCACTGGATTAGGGCCTGATGATCCATGCTGAGCTCCAATGGCAACCTCTCCACCTATCAACTCCTGTCTAGCCTGTCACATGACCTTAGCTCTCCGCACTAATTAGATGGCCATTCCATCATTGTCCAAGTCACTCTCACTCACCTTTTACCAGTAAAAACACAAACAACATGACATCAGGGCTCCTGGTGTCATCCAGCTGGGTACTTGGGATGTTTCCATCCTACTTTGTCAAACTGGAGAGGGTGGGATGAAAGTATTGTTAATGGGCATGCATATACATACACACACACACACACACACACTGAATCAGAACGGAAGACATCTGAGGAGAGCCGAGCAGATAATACTAGCTAAATCTTCTCTCATGAACTGAGATGAACGGGGAGGGGGGGTTTGTTCATGGTCCCTGACAAAATAAACATAATAAACTAATAATAC
>OMKL01064002.1:0-14862 GCA_900302295.1 Parasudis fraserbrunneri | reverse complement strand
ACTGCAAGTAAACTGGTAGCCTGTGGGGAAACACTACGCCAATAATACAGACCTGGTGTATCTGACTTTGTGCTGAAATCCGAGCAAGAATAGAAGTTGTGGGATTCTGAGGGAGCAGGTCGACAGTGGGATCTCTCTCCTGGGTGATGCAGTGTTCATAGGAAATATTGCTGGTCACAGCTGTTGTAAGAGATGATACATTACTCGTACGCAGAATAATAAGGGCTCTTAATCATCTAGTGCAACTATACATCTTATCTGGGAGCTTACAGGTCTCCTTATTGACGTCTCCTTTACAAAGGAGTGAGAGAGAGGAGCAGTTTGGCTAGAAATAAGGACTAAGAAATAAACTGTTTACCATCACACAGCTAGGCCTAAAGGACACAAATGCAATACCAAGTCTCCAGATTTTAGGCACTCAACATGTGGAGACAAACATGACTCAGGACTCTGATCGTTTTACTATATTGCATCTAATTTTGTAATAGAAATCCAAATTACTTAAGGTGTAATACAAATACAAAAATGATTCCTTGATCGTCAGAATTGAATCCACGCGGCACGTCAGTTACTTCTGACATACATATAATAAGAGAATGCTGCCATCTTAAGGCTAAAGAGAGTAGAGTGGCCACATGACTCCCCCAGCTCTCTTGGGCTCAAAACACCTGCATGTTGCATAAAGAGGCCATACAATCTGTGAGAGATGCCAAGTCTAGAGATAGGCCCCGGCAGGCCCTTTTTTCTTTCCACACATCACTGAAACAGCTTTAAATTAATGGCACCAGCTCAAGCACCGATTTCCCCCACACCATCTGTCCAATATGGCATGATCTATAGAGAGAAATTGGCCTTATTTCTGACAGCCTCATTTCATCTTCCTCTTACATACAAACAGCTGTGAGTTACTGTAGGTGCAGATATCTGTGTTCATAAGGCGGACCAGGGCCAGATGAATCTAACTCCTTTTAAAGGCTTACAGTATCAATATATTTTCATGTAGGCAAATCCTCTTACACCACCGAAACACACTTTCTGTTAGCAGTAGCCATAAGCTGCTCCATACTTTACAGAAGATGTATGCAGGCATATATTCCCCCAGTAGCGAGGGAAATGAAATATAATAGATTCAGAAAGCCTGAGTGATAGTATAGGGATCATAGGCAGACATATGAAATATGCAGTACATAGCAAAGTTATAGTGTCTCCATGGTGACCAGGCTGAGTGAGGTCAGGGAGTATAATGAGGGTGTAGTATGGTTCATCATTGCACTTCATCCTTTTGTCCATCATTATCTATATTAACTGTAGCCCATCTAAATTAAAGCAAGATGAGAAAAGGCTAATTCGTTCAGGTTTCGAAACATAGCCAGGGTTTTGTCAAATGCATTGTGATGTATTTGGGACACAGAACGAGTAGCCTAGTCTGCAGAGGGCTACGTTTAAATTGACAAGAGGGAGAAAAAAACCACAACCATAGATTTGGGTAGCATCAATCTTTACCGTTGCAAGGATAATTGTTTGAGGTGGTTTTAATAGGTAGGCCTATAGAAAATAGCATAATGAAAACGGTTCGATTGCACCTAGGCTTATTAGAAATGACATAATTTCATTAAATTTGGTTTATCTGTATTCTGCCATGAGGGCTAGAGGCACCGCTCATAAAAGGGCACCCCATCCAAGGTGAGAATTAATTTTCAGCCAGTGCGACTGCATTGAAGGTCATGTTAAAACGTGATGGTAGCCAACGCACTACTAGAAATGGGTGTCATTCGCTGTGATAGGTAGCCTACTGCATTGAAGTTGATGAGGATAATAAAAGCATTGGCACAATGGTTGTGTTCCTTAAAACCGCCCTTTTGCGCACCAAACACGCGCACCATATAAATAATTGCCAAGTGGACAGTGCTGACAAACATCTTTTCAATGAAAACACTGTTAACCACTACGAAGAGTCGCGAAATCGATGGGGATAAAGCATTTATCCCCAAATACTTTGTGTGTAAATTATCCAATGCAGACCATATCATCATCATCATCACAAAAAAACAAAACCCTTACCCTTGATATAATAAAAAAAGAGAGACTGTGTAGTATGCGTTGATTTAACATATTCTGGAGATTAATTAGCTTGAGCGGATTCGCCTGCAAAACCAGGTACTATGCTCTGCCATAGAGCGCTGGGAAAAATAGCCATACATTTCACTCACCATCTCGACTGACGTGAATCAAAATATGCATATCTTCTCCATTTCCTCGCTGGGTCGTTCCCTCATTCAAAGACACCTTGCTACATGCCGAAGGTACGAGGGATGTGGATAAAATAAATATTTGTGCCGGTGGTAGAATTCGCAGGAATAGATTCGGATGAGCCCATGTCCATCGTCCTGGTCCCGATGCTGCTTTCTTGCAACGGGGGCGAATTTTCTCTGCTGCCCACCAATGCAAGAAAAAATGGGCAGAATTCTAAACGGGTGCAAAATTGACGGCTAGCCTACCCTTGCTGCCCTGAAGACCAAATTCATCGTTTCGCGTGTGAGGACGCCATGGATGCTCTGGGATGTGATGCGATGTGGAATAATTCCCCACTGGCTGCCCATGCGCTACCTTGCTCTGTTTACCGACAATGCAGCTGCGGGCTGTAGCGTAGCCTCAATGTGTAGGATGCCGAGATTTAGCGTCAGGCGCGCGTGTTGAAAATGCATGACGATTGAGTATCAGACGTGATTCGTGGGGTTGGTCAAGATCATCATCTGAATTAAGATAAATAAATAAGCAAGTGAACCCTGTAGACAGGCACGTGTCTTCTTTTAATTTTGTATTACTTGGCCTCGCAAATGGGTTTATCCAAATAAAGGCCTTTTTAAAACAGACAGGATATGGACATGATCGGCGCCTATTTGGATAGCCTGACCGCTGTCCTGAAGAAATGGCTGTGCGCTCCAGAGATGATCCGTAGGTCATAGCTGAGAGCTGAAAGGGGAGAAAGAAACTGAAGCAACAGACCGATAAGGGATTATTTTGTTGATGCAGGGAGCAATTTATTTATCTCCATGTCTTAGTTTTATTCACAAAAAATATGCCAAAGCATAGTCAAAGATAAACCTAGTGGAGAAAAGCTTTTCCAGTGTCTGGCACAGTTTAGGCAAGTACTTGACCTGGTAATTACTTCATTGTGACACCAAAAAGCAGAGTGCTGTGCAATCAAGCTTAACCTGTGAAATTATCATCGTCATGAGACAATGCAAGTGCAAAAAAATAACCATTGAACACTACAATAGGCTTCTATAATTGCATCAGGCTTTGCAAGTCCTTTGGGTTTTTCCATACAGTTACAATATTTACCTGTTGTTCACTTTCTGATGTAAATATCTGTGACCATCCAATTTTATTCACACAGTTGTCTATGAGGTTGTTTATTGGATCATTCTTGCCATCTCTTACGCTCACCACCAAATATTGCTGCCCATTTACGGGTGATCTCCAGGTAAACCACTGGCTTGTTGGGCAAGTAGTCTAAATAAACAGTCTGACTTGTTTTGGGGATTGCCATTTCAATCTGAGTTCCCTCGTGCCATTCATTAAATGATGTTATAGAGATGAAATCAGGCCTTGCCTCTAAGGCCGCGCTCAATGCCGTTTCATAGTACTTCCCATTAATGCGGTTGCGAGTGTTCTGGAAGTTCCATGGCCTAACACTAGTGTCAATGTAGCCTGGGCCAACGCTCGGAATGAATATCAGGTTGTTATCCTCGCAGAATGTTTTAACGGAGTCCCAGTTGCGATGAGTGGACCCGTAGGAAAACCCATTCGTGGCGAAGTAGGTGTAGAGTCCATCGAAACCAGATGTCAAGATGTCCCTCTTGTGTTTCTCCTCCACCAGCAGCGCAATGAAGACGGCGTCGTATGGGGTATCCCTGACACTGTTACTCTCCGTGTGTTTCAGCAGTTTGGCCCACCGCTCCGAGTTCAGTAAGTAAGAGTCATACACGTAGAACAGTGGGAGAAGCTTGTTATTGTTGGTCCTGTGCCTGAAGAAGGCAGGGTGCTCTCCATATCTGAAGTGAGAGGAGTTATCAGATAAAGAACCAAAAAGAAAGACAGAAAAAAGGATTAAGCATGTATATGGGAATGCTAATAGAACATTCATCACAGTCACTGCTTTTGACCCAATTCAACAGGGTAGATCGTCTTGACATGAATGATGCCTTGGTGCTATGTGTTGATAAGTGTATTGATAATGGACTGTCAAAATAGCAAAATTACTAAATACTGTATTACTCACTTTTCAATAATGTACTTGACATTACTGAACATACTGGTCTCATCTCTTCCTTTGTATGGCTCGATGTGAAAAGCCACCTGCGCTTAAAACAAATCAACAATGATGGCGACGTAAAGAGACATTGGATTCATTGACAGACATTCGATGGAAATATCAGATTACATTCACATCTCTAGAATATCAATCTGGAAAAGAGATGAGGTGGGCTATTTCAAGCATTTCATATCTTTTTTTTTTTTTTTTTTTTGAGGTGTGCGTTTTTTCAAATGTTTCCTCAGAATTCTATCTTGGAAATCCTGAACTATAGCCTTCACACATAATAATCAAGTTTAAGCCTGAACAGATTATTCACGGAGGCGGACAACAGAGTCTTTAGTTAAGGATAGAATTTAATGAAGCATCATGTTGCAGCAGCATGGAGAGACAGAGTACAGCAGTGATTGCCCTAGCCTGGATCTCTATAGAATGGCGAGCTAAGTGAGAGATGGCTTGGAATGGGACAAGAAATTTGGTGAGGAGTGAAGGATATTTATGACGTAGATATGTATGTCTGTGTGTGTGTGTGTGTGTGTGTGTATATATGAAAGAAAGACAAAGAGAGCCTCGAGTATGTGCTGGTAATTTTTCCCTATCACCTACGCAAAGCTTTCTCTACGCCTGTAGGTCCCAAGTGCCTTATTACAGTAGCAAAAAGTGACCTCCGTGACCAAATTAGTTTGAAAGAAAATGCTGTAATAACTTTGAATTGCATGTACGTATAGTATCACAAATAACCAAATATTAAGCTTATCTGAACATTTAGGAGTTCTGAAGTGATGCAGTTATCAGAAAAGTAAACAGACTATTTTTTCTGCGTATGGAAACCATACCTTTATGGCTGTGTTCATTGCCGTTTTCCATGGACACAGTGAATAAACATGGCTGCACAGATGCCATTAAGTGAAATTATTTTAAAAAAAATATTCAACTCATTTTCGGTTCTTATTTATAAAGTAGACTAAAAAAAGATAGGGGGACAATTAATATACTATTAATTAATATACTATTAATTGTGGGAGTTTTTTCTTATCTTCCTTGGAAGTTTAGACAGGGGGTGTTGTATCTGTGTGGGCCTGTGAAGCCCATTGAGACATGAATTGTGATTTTGGGCTATACAAATACATTTGATTTGACTTGAATTTGACTTATTATTTATTAAATATGGTAAGGGATATCATATGAGCATAAGTTGTGTACAAGAGTACAAGAGATGTTTGACACTGGAATGTCGTCCCACTTTCTGCGTAGGAGTGTGTAGCTTTCAATGTTCAGTGGCCATTGTGACGTCACCATAAGAATGTTAAGTTCTCAAAATTCTAATCACACGGGTGTGATCATACACCTCAAAGGGTTAAAGAATAAATGGCTATCAGATAGTGTTGCAGTCACTGTACACACCTTTATATGGTATTTATGTGCCACCTCCAGCAGTAAAGGCACGATGTCATCTGTTGGCTCACCATTGTCATCCTTCATACCTGGAGGGTACCAGGAAACAGCAATGACACCTGGAAATAAAATGATTGTACAGGTTGAGTAAAACCTGCAAACCTCAGACCTGGTATAATATTGAAGGGGCAAATAAATACTCCTGACGATTGTTCAGAGGGGAGGCACAGGGCTGGAAAGTACAGTAACACTTTCATCCACTAGTCTGGCTGGCTGGGTGATTCCCAAATAGATCCCCACAGACACTTTCACTATTCTACCTGTCGGTTTTATTATTATCAGAAACATTTTTTTTAATAATAAAATAATGAAATAAAAAACCTGAGTCATGGTTGTTTACTGTAGACTAGACCAACTTACCAGTCACAGACAGAATTTACCAGCATTTAGCAGGCAGTAATTTTCCATCCCAGGTCTAAATTTGAAGTGCAAATGTATGACGTAATATTTAACAAACAAGGGGCTATACACTGGAGGAAACTCCATGTCTGCCTTACCAATAGCAGCCGTCCGCAGCTGCTGCATGTGGGCCTCAATCACGGAGGGGTCCCTGGAGCTGTAAGCCCCCAAGGCAGGATAGAAGTTGGCCCCAATATCATCGGGTGGGCTGTGTCTCCCTTGTGGATACCCCTGGGCTACCTTGGAGTCCCAGTGAGGCAGTTGTGGGTGGTCCCAATGAATGTACTTGCCATCAAACTGGGGGCTGCCATACCACGTGTAGTAGAAGGCATGGAGGTTGTAGTTGGGAGGAGGGAACTTCCTCAGAGCAGCCTCCAAGTCTGCATCCCTCTTCTCAGACTGGGTGGAGTCATTCATGTTGGTCCGATCGGGTTTAGTGCCAACGTTGTCTCTCTGAGACTGGCGGTCATTCTTTCCAATTCCCCTTTTGTCTGGGAAAAGTTCAATACCAAGAGGGCTGCCTAACGAAGAATCGTCTGGCACAAACGTCTTTAAAACTACTGTAATAATGAAGATGAGCAACACCAAGCCAATTAATGTGATGCAAGACTTTCGCCTGAACCTTGCCATCCTTCAGTAGGTACTTGAAACTTTCAAGCATGGTCCATTGTTGAGACAGCAGTGGGGACCTTTAGGGTGCGGCGCTTCTGAAAGTCGGCTGTTGTGTTTTTGTTTATCCTACGGGTTTAATGAAATGCATCTTAGCAAGTTGTCACTCAGAAAGAGTGAGAGAAAGAAAGAAAGAAAGAAAGAAAGAAAGAAAGATCAAAACGGTCACTCAAAATGTAAGTATCCCTCCAGAATGCCACCATTTTAAAGAAATCTCGTTATTCCTGGGTCCTGGTACAGTTCAGTTAACATTGGTGAACATGCACCACTCGCTAGGAATAAGATTAAATTTGTGATGTCATCTGGATGTAAAAACAAACAAAACAAAACCAAAAACACTGGCTTTGTGGATCTATAAATGCTTGCCTTAAAGTCTCACACTGCAATGAGGTTTATTATATTCTAGTATCTGGAAAATAGCATTTGATGGGCCAACAAAATCCAAGCACCTTTAGGCGTCTTATGAACCACCAGTCCCAGATTTTACATTCAGTTTACATCACAAATTCGCTGGTTCTCTCACGGATTTCTAGCTTTATGCATGTCCAGTGTTCACAGATGTTAATGAAATTGTCCTAGGGCCCAGGAATGTGTGAATTCTTGGAATGTGTGGCATTCTCATTTAACCCTAACGTTAGGCTGCCCTTCTACTGAGGGGAAACACTTACGGGGTTCCTAAATAGTCATAGAAAAGCCTACTGTACGTTACATCCAGGCAGATTGATTAGGCTATGCGGAAATCCTGTCAGCTCAGAGAGAGCCCAACAAAATAACAATATAGACCCGACTCACTATGCTTCAACACAAACACAACATTCTTACCTAAAATAGCAAGAAAAACTACAAAATAACAACATGGCCTACTTAAACTGCACCTGCATTATTCCCGATGTTGCTTACGACGAACTTTGAACTGGTGAACAGTCAGCAGAGCCAGGAAAAAGAACATCGATATCCAGCCGACAGACAGACGCCCTTTTATATTTTGCTATACATTCAAATGGGATTCACACAATTGAAATATCAAATAGGATACAATACATAAATTCGCTTGGGATAGTCCCATTGTCATTGCATGTCATATGCAGGAGGCTGGACAGTCTGTGTATGAGTAAGCGGCTTAAATAAAAGCACAGATCTGCAAGTAGTCGCGTATACGCACTGCAACCAGCCAACAACGTTGGCCAAGCAGATGAAAACACAAACAGGGCAGGCAGGTGTCGCCCCCATCCATTCTGGATGATACATCACACAAGTCAGGTGTACAGGCCTAGCACCATTATTGAGTTGGACCTAACAAAATGTAGACGATGAAATAATGTCGATGATAAAGTAGCGATGGTTCTTCTTTCCATAGAAAAAATATAACTCAATGAATTATTGTAGGCTATATGGTACTTTAATATAATAACAAAATGTTGCTCATGTTATTGTCATAAAACGAAGGCAAAGTCAGGAATTTAGGATATATTTGCAGATTTGTAAACCTCCACCCCGTCGTTTGTTGTTTTTGTTGTATAATTACTATAGGCTACCGCCATAGAAATAATTCGCACTTTAATTAAAGCAATAGGTTTATGGTTCCTGGAACTATCACAGTGCTTAGCAACAGTAGGCTACAATACAATTACCAAATAACGTATCAAATTGTATTTAAACAAAAGCGAAGTGATGCATTGCTAGGCCTGTCTCGCGGTCGTATTAATTGCAATGGAGGCCATGAGAGTTTTAAAAAAGAGAAAAGTGGTTAAGTCCACCACTCCAGCAGAGGTGGTAGTAAACACCGTTTCCGACGACCAGGCTGAAGCAGAAAATGAACAGACCGGGAATCTGACATTCACGGTGGGTTTCAATTTGAATTTGGTATTTTATTGAGAATCTCTCACGGAGCCAACTTGTACAAATAGCAAAACAGCTATTGGTAACACATTGGATTTTTTTTCTCTCTCACCATTAATAGGAAATAAATTAGAGAATAAAAAGTAAACATAACCTAAATGTGTATGCAATCTCTCTTATGGCTTCCTAGGAACCGCGCTACCCTGCATGGGTAAGGCAGTGCAGTGGTATCCGCTGGCTTTGCGGTCTGCGCACTAGGCTTGAGGGCAGTGATTTATGGCTTTGGCTCAACTTACACTGCCCCATCTTCACCAGCCTCCTGCTTCTCAAGATGGTGCTCTGGGTCATCATGGTGTGGATCCTGTCGTACCTCCACATGGGTCTGCCCTGCTTCCTTTTGGCCTTGACCTACTGGCTGTATGAGGGGCCGCTGCATAGAGCTTTGGGTTGGGCCCGAGCCCGGGCCCGCCGGGTGCAGGGGACAGGCTGCTCCAGGACCCAGATGGGCCCAGTAATTTGACCAAAGGCTAACAATGTTGTAGATGAGCAAATGCAGGTCAAATTAAAGGCCCATCTGGCATTATCTGTCAGTGATGTTATATGTATTAGATTATATAGCTATAACAGTTAACGTTTAATAGTTGCTATTCGATATAATAGTTTGGTCAACATACCAAAAGGTGGCCTTGATGCAGGCCTTTCGAGCCATATCTTAATGTAAATGTGATGTGAATCATGCAATTATAGGTCACTTGTGCTACATTGAAGTGAGATCCACATCTAGATTTAAAACTATACACAATTAATGAAAATATACAAACTATGAAACAGATGTTTATGCTAAACTTGAAGTGCAATATTATTACAAAGGAGACAATGACCGTATTAGTTTCATCCATTTTATTGAATTTATAGACTTTGAAACCAACTTGTACAAATTGCAAAACAGCTTTTGGTAACACCTTGGATTTTTTTCTCTCATCATCATTAATAGGAAATAAATTAGAGAATAAAAAGTAAACAATGTGAATAGAGTACATAGAAATACAACAGATAACTGACCAAGAGCAAAACTAAAATGAGGCAACTGTTTCACACAAAGTCTACAGAATCATTTGCAGTAGACTGAAGCTTAACTGCCAACCTGGCTAATTGTGGGACAATAAACTGAAGTACCTCCTGATAAGAATCATACAGCATCTTACACTGGTAATGCCATGAAGAACTCAAACTGGGTAGCCTACACTGAAATTTAATAGGATCTCTGCACTGTTGATATTCATACACTAGGTGGCGCCATTATCGCATAGTAATGCCAGAGCCATCCGATTCTTCATGCCGGACCACCTGCCGTTTTCATTTTATTTTATGCCAGAACAGATTGGATGATGATGAGTGATGCTCCACAAATGTATTTTCAAAACCTAAAAAAACAGCACCCTAAAAAAAAACCACACAAAAAACCACACCCATGGGCCTTTGTGTAATTCCATTTCATTTACAGACTGCTGACTCTGCCCCATGCATCCAGAGCTATAATATGCAGATTTTGTAGATCTTCTACATGGAACTTGCTTTTTAATTACGATATCGGCACTTTCACACCTTAAGGGATTATGCAAGTTACAAACCTGCAGTACATGCTGTCTGTTGGCCATTTCCAATCCTAATGGGATTGTAGATGCAAGGTCCAGACTAACAAAGCATTACACAATATCAAAAGTAGCAATTCCCTTTATCCAATCCTATTCCAAATCAGTAAAATATCGACCAGAAATAATTTAATGACTCAAACCAGGGCAAAGGTCTGTGCATGGATCGAACATTTCAATGATTTATCAATTACTAATTCTTTCACTCTAAATCTGGATAATTCTATGAGGGGTGGTGGGGGTGTGTGTGCAATTATCTTAAAGTACACTAAAAATAGATATGCGAGAGCGTCACAGCCACCTCTATGTGAGAAGTAACATGTGCTTGTGTGGGTGTGGAATCCAGGCACAGGGTGGGGGGGGGAGTGTAAGAGTGTAGGGGAGACCGTGTTTGATGGGTGTTGTGTTTGTGTAGTGAGTGTAAACTGCCAGCAGAATCAGTTTAAACCAGTGTGGTTAAAACCCTTTCAGGTTGAAGTTTTTTTTGGAACATTTTCCCAGACCTCTATCTTAGAATTCTAGAACTCTATAACTTTCAATGGCCAGTAGCCATTAAGACATTGCCATCAAAGAGCTCAGATCTCAAAACTCTAATCTCGCATGCGAGATTGTACACCTGAAAGGGTTTTAAAATCAACCCTGTCCTTGCTCACACATGCGTTCCTTCACATAGGGAGTTGCACTTCTCCAATGGTTAAATATATCAAACGTGTGCGCAATCACAAACGCACACACACACGCACTCACACAATTACATTATATGCACACACACACTATAACGTGTTAGAACTGTTAGCAATGTCTTAGATCTGTTGGAAGTGTGTGTTGATGAGTTGAACATGACAGCTTCTAGAGGAGCTGAAATCTTTCAAATGGGGATGATTTTCACTGCTTTTGGAGAGATCAAGGCAAAACAATGTTCAACATCCATTCACTTTTCTTTCAAGAAATCAAAAACAATTCCCCTGACTCATTCACTTACTTCCCCCTCTAAACAGAGGAGGTTGTTTCCTTACACAACACAGAACCTCAAAGAAGACGGGGCTCGAATGGCATTGCAAGTAAAACCACAAAGAGAATATTCGTTAATAATATCAAAAATACCAACAAACAGGCAAAAAATAATAATACATCGATTGGTCACAGCAAATTTATGTACACATACATATTAAGAAAGAGCTGTCAGTGGAGTCGGGCAGGAAGGGGTGTTTGGGGGTGATGGATAAGCCCTGTATCCTCACTATACAGGGGAGTTACTGGGGTTGCAGCGATGGACAGATTGAGGACCGGTAGAGGGAGGGAGAGAGAGATGAGGCTGTGTGTTCACCTCTTCTTAGGGGCTTGGGCAGTGCGGGGCGGGGTGACGGGCCGACCAGAGTTCACCCCTCCATACTGGTACTTCGCCTTCTTCTCCGAGGGTTTCAGGATCTGTAGAGAAAAGAGAAAGGGATACAGCGAATGCGTGTTAGGGGTGTAAAAAAACCAGATTGAATTGAAAATAATGTGTGTTTATTTGTATAATTAATTTAAATGGTTATAAATACAGGAGGTCCACGTTCATATTTTACAAGTAAAAAGTCTGATTTATCTGTCCAATAAATGAGACTTTTTACCGGCAAAAAATGTGTGTGGACCATGTCTACTTATAAACATTTGACTATACTTGGTCAATGCATCACCAAGTATTAAGAAGAAAAATAAGCGCACAGGATTTGCTCCCATCTGCTATAACGAATTTAGAAACATGATGCTATGAACCAATTACCTGGTGTGAGATGTTAATTGCATACATTAAATTATTGCTAACTGAATCAGATCCATCTGAATCAACCAGACCAGCTGTAATTCAACACATTGAGGACAAAACTATTGAGATTTTATTATGCATCAACTTGCATCAAGTTGATCAAAAAGAAAAATAACAATAGGAATTGAATCAAATCACTGTTGGATTTAGTTGTTACACCTCTAATGTACAGTATATACCTACATGAGTGTGTACAATTATGTACACGCTAAGGAGAGAAAGACTGCATTATTTCTGTATGTAATCATGAAAGATAAAAGTTTGTTGCATGGCAAAAATATAAAAAATGTTTGTGGTTGCGTGCTCATACCTGGAAAGAACACATGAGGGACTCATCAACGCTCATCATACCGCCTGCATTGTCAAACTCCCCACAGTAGTTGGGAGCTGAGAAGAGAGTAACCAGCTGGCGTTTGGCAAAGAATTCATATCCATCCTCCACAACCTGTGAAAGGACACGTGATGCAACATTAAAAACAACACCTACGGAAATCAATAGCCTGCTAAATATAATAACCTAGTTTAAAAAAAAAAAACCACCAACTGTTATGAAACCACCCACGTGGATCAATATTGAAAACACTAGAACTGCACTAATCTAAGAGGCAACACTCCGTGAATAGTCTGATAAAAATCTATGTTTCCTGTATGCCTAATCATGTGAACTTGCACTGAATTAATTTGTGGGAGCACCTGACTACGCTATACTTAAATATAGACTGATCCATATCTGTATAGGGGGTCCTGATACTTGTGTTCGGATCAGGAAGAGGCTGGCAAGTGCATCATCTATTAAAAAAAACAACAACAACAACAACAACAACAACCAAAAGAAACATACAGATTGTTTCTCCCTTGTGTCATTTTCTACTGTCATATTATGAATATAATTATGACTAATGCATGCAGTTTCTTTTCAAGTAAAACAGTAGTGTTACTGAGTTTTTTTGTCCATCTCTAGTAGCTGAACTATCCACCCCTGACAACTGTAGCTCTGCATCTCTACGAAATACATCTAAAACACACCCGAGTTCGTCAGAGGAAAGCAACAGTTGTGATTGGAGGATCAAGAAAAGAGGGCGGGGTTTGAGATAGGTCAATTACAAACAGTCTGTATAAAATTATTTCTTTTATTATTTGTAAATTATTTCCATCATAATGTGGGCCGGTGAACTCCACTGAGACATTTGATGATGGGCTTTACAAATGAACTTGACCTGACAGTCTGTAATGATGATTCATTATTTTATTATTTGTAACAATCATGTCATCCATCTTGTGTTAAACACCTCTTCAGAATTACTTTCAGAAAAAAAAAAGTATATGTTAACAAGGAAGTATATCGCGAAAGCTGTACCGCGAAGCTTAAGCCATGATGGAATTAACAAACTGAAGTCTTTCGATGGCATTTTCAAAGGATTTTAGAGATATTTTTGAACCATACTGCAGTCAATGGGAGTTGCAAGGCAAGCACTTAAACTCTGACCCACCAAGTGAAATGGTGAACAGCAGGCTTTTATGGAAGTCAAAAGGCTAACATGATGAAATGAGACTAAGACTTCATCACGCCGGTATTTTCTGTTGATCGTAACTTAGGGCAGGGTATCTGCCCTGATGACCAGATTCCATTTGATTTCGATTTGATTCAATTCCACATCGATTCAATTAGGTTTGAAGGTGCTGGTTCTAGGGGGCCAGCACCTGCCACTGTTGTCAAAAGATGTAATTTGGTCAACAGAGTTTCCATGGTAGTTCAGCAGAAATTCAGCACAAGGCAAACTAGAAACATCTGGGAGGTGCTCTAGAAATAACATTCAGCGAAGGCACTGATTAAAAGAACGAACTTGTGATTTTAAGAATCGATTCAGATGAAACAATTCGATATAGATTTTTTTCAATATTTTTTCCCAGCCCTATTGTAACTAGTTGATAATTGTTCATCATCCAATCGTAGTTAATTTCACTTTTATGTTCATGACATTTACTAGCTAGGAAAGACAGACAACACTGAAAGATTAAAGTTGTTTTATCATTTAACGTTAATTTTACTTGACAATCTGGCTACTGGGCTCAACTTTTTTCTTTTCTTTACAGTTGACACTTCAATGTTTGTGTTGTGTCAGAGTGGAGGCTGCGTGGGAGAAGGAAGAAGAGGAAGATGAGGAAGGACGTGGGGCTGGGTTGCTCCACTAGGGCTGTGTGTGTGTGTGTGTGTGTGTAAGCTATTAAAACCTGCCTTTATATCAATGGCAGTCATTACTCATTCAGAAGAAGCTCAGCCTAATGACAGTGGTGCTAAACAAAATGGTGCTTAACAAAATGGCTAATGAAAAGAAAACAATATCCATTACACATAGTCGTGACATCTGAGTGCTTGCCCACTTAAGTCACTAACAGAACATTAATTAACTATAATAGATGTTTCATATTTACACCTCACACCTCCATCCATCCATTTATCTGCCAGCCTTTCTATTCATCTATCTATCCATCCATCCATCTATCCATCCATCCATTTATCTGCCAGCCTTTCTATCCATCCATCCATCCAGCCTTCCAGCCATCTATATCCATCCATCCATCTGCCAGCCTTTCTATCCATCCATCCATCCATCCATCTATCTGCCAGCCTTTCTATCCATCTATCTATCCATCCATTCATCCATCCATCACCTCCCTTATTACCTGATGGGCTCGGCAGATGAGGTCCAGGTCGTGGCGGT
>OMKL01064001.1:0-22017 GCA_900302295.1 Parasudis fraserbrunneri | reverse complement strand
GCCTGTGTTTAAGTACACTCGTGACAGCATGGGGTCATCGACTTTGGTGACCTTAGAGATTTTGATGCTGGCTGAAAGAATGAAGTGCACATAGGCTGTGAGTACCTGTGTCAAGAGCAGTCAATCAAATTGAGAGTGGGAAAAAAAAGGTCCTGTGTAGCTTGATGGGAAGTGAGTGGCACTAACAATCCCAAGGTTATGAAGGGAGAGGTTTCACACGCTCCAGCCCAAATAAAGGGAAATATAGGCCCATCAGGTGCTCTCAGAATGGGTTGGTCTTGTGTCCAGAGATAGTGTACACAACACTACAACACTACACTACCAGTAGGTCCTACCCCTGCTGGCCTAGGATGGAATCCTACCAGAAACTTGTCTCCTTGTCTTCCAACTGTCTCAATAAAGCTGCTCACTATCCTATTGAAAAGTAAAATAAAAGAATATATAAATAAATAAAAGAGACACAGATATGGGACAACCACTTTATTAATGACTATAGAAGACTAACGTTTTGATGCACCTGCATCTTCATCAGAATTAATTGTGTAGGTGACTTCCAAGGTTAGGTTTTCCATTTCCATTGGGGCCAGACATATTAAAACTATGTGCGTGTAAATAAGACACTTTGGATGAAAGTGTCCACGAAATGACAAATGTCCTCAATCCAGTGAAACAAACATAATGTTAAACACAGCCAGCATGGGGTGATCTTGGTGACTGAGGTAGTACTGAGGAAGTGCTAAACAAAGCCAGCATGGGGTGATCATGGTGGCTGATGTAGTGCTGAGGTCATGTTAAACAAAGCCAGCGTGGGGTGATCTTGGTGGCTGAGGTAGTGCTGAGGTAGTGCTAAACAAAGCCAGCATGGGGTGATCTTGGTGGCTGAGGTAGTGCTGAGGTAGTGCTAAACAAAGCCAGCGTGGGGTGATCTTGGTGGCTGAGGTAGTGCTGAGGTAGTGCTAAACAAAGCCAGCGTGGGGTGATCTTGGTGGCTGACGTAGTGCTGAGGTACTGCTATATAAAACTAGAATGGCGTTCAGAGAAGGAACACCCATGCCATGCTAGAGCACATGGCCACCTCACCCTTCAGTCAGTAATATTTAGGAGAATACCAAGTCTCAACTTCGCTCGCGTTCCACACCCAACATCCCTCAGTCAGAAATCTTGTAAGTTGCCATCTTGGTCCGTAGTACTATATAAACCATTGTAAACCATTGAACACAAAAATAAAATTACATTACCCCGTTGCACTTCACACATAGGTGTAATGATTGGGCCTGTAAAGACACTGTCCCTGGACATAGTTCAAGAGTGTGGTGGAACACTGTATTTCTGTACTGGTGACAGACTGTGTTAGAAGTGCTGGTGAGAGTGCTAATGAGAGAGTAAACGTCTGTATTCAGACACGCTCACCACAGCAGGGGGTACAGCTGCCTGTTGTGTTTGGTCACAGCATTTATGTGTTAGCTAATTTCCAAAACCCATCCTTGAAGCAGGTTTGTATACCTACACTGGGGATGGTCAGCAAGCCTTGCTGAAGGGCTCTACAGTATGCAATAATGTGATTGCCTTTGGGGAAACAAGAAAAGGTGAGGTTTTTAAATTAAAAAGGCCAAGCTAATCTACAGGGAAAAGGTTGAGGCAGTCAGTGTTCAGTAGCAACAACTTGAGAGCTGCATGGCAAGGTTTAGAGACAATGACTGGGGAATGTGATAAGACCAAGGGCAATAGTAAAGTGATGTGTGTGGTATAGGACTCCACAGTGCCCACCCCTCAGGTTCTTGAAGATTTTTCTCTATGACCGTAGTCTCTGGTGAAAATTAACAACAGCCACAATTTTAATATGCAACATAGAAACCGTAAAGCAACTGCATAATGATAAAATAATATAAAACATAGTGATCCTAGGTTGTTAGGATTTTAAGCTAGTTTTAAATCAAAATTCTTAATCTCCATTTCCTGGTTTCAACAAGCACAAAATAAATCTATGCAACTGTTATGATCTCAGGGAAGTTGCTGATTCTATGTCGCATTGTACAATTATTGTGTATCATATTTTTCACCAGAACCTATTGTCTTACAGTAAGTACTTTTGAAAGCAGAGAGGGAGTGGGCATTACTGGGCTCTCCTGATGGTTTTAACACAGATAAGCTGCTGCATGACTTGACTTGATAGTATTGGGATTGAACCAGCAAACGATGCTGCCCCCCTCTGCCCTAATATCCATTCCAATGCATGTGAGTGGGTGTTACACAGTTGAACTGAAACTCAGTCTGGTAAGAAAAAAGAAAACACAATTCTTTGTCTGATCCAAAGGTGCAGTAGAAGAATTGATTGTTGAATTCAAAGGTGCAGTAGGAGACAGTAGAAGAAAATTGCAGAAGTTAGTTACACAGATGAACAAGTGAAATTTATTAAATTCACTCCTTTGTCTATTATGAGCCTAATAGAGGACGGTTTAAGGAGTTATACAGTGGAAGAGGTCAAAGTAATTAAACTCATCTGATAAAAATATAATCCTTTGTTTAATACAAGAATGTGATAGGATACAGCTGAAGATGTTATTAAGTTTAGCTCACTCCTCTGGTTAAAAACACTGTCCTTTTCTCTACTTCACTGGAGCACAGAAGAAGGCTGTGTTCTTATGCTGATGACAGACCGTGCTTCAGCAGTGATGGTAGAAAGTATATTAATGAGCGGAGGGTGAAAAAGCTGTGTTTTAAACATGCTGATGACAGTAAGGGGTAAACTGGACACTCAGTTGTTTTGGAGAGTGTGATGTAGGAAAAAACCAAACTCATTAAAACCAAATCATCCTCCTGGACTGGACATGACTCTCGATTAGACCTTTTCAACTGCGTTTTCAGTTGCTAGGTAACAACATCATTGTTTCAGTTGAACATCTGGTCTTCAACATTTAAACATAAAAATGGGTCAGATTATGGAACACTAAACCGCAAAGTCCTGAATTTTAGTATTTGTCAACTATTTAAATTAGTTTTAGCACATAACTGAATAAATTTACTATCCCAAATCCCCCCCAAAACTTTGTCAGCAAATACAGTAGCACCCATTTCATCTTTACTCTGGCCTGCCATACCAGATGTTTCCAAGGACCAGCATAACTAAGTCATGCATGCATAGCTATATATTGTGTAATTGTTTGGAAACATTGAAATGGCCTACCGGTCCTGTGCTCTCTTGTGTGTGCGCATGTGTACCTGTGCGTGTGAGTGTGTGCATTCTTGCTTGTGTCTGTGTCTTTGTGTATGATATTCTTAATTGAGTAAGGTTGGACAGGTGTGGGTAAAAGTTTTATTTTTTTAAATATTTTTAAAAATATTTAAATGTATTTTTTAAACCTGTTGGATTTGCAATGCATCAATATTCTGCATCCATGGATACAGTTCCATATTTTCCGTAGCCATAGAGGGTCTATACAAATCACCAATCACTTGGCAGGGCAACAAACCCACCAAGCTAATTATTTAGTCTAATAGAGAGCATAAATCTAGCACTACACTTTCAAGCTCTTCATTAGGAGTATATCTCTGAGTCTCAGTGTGAACGGCTGACTGGAGCTGAATAATCAACAGACTTATTATTGCTGCGGAAATGCATCCCATTCCCTTCAAAAATGGAACAGACACCCAACTACAACAATACACATACAATAGAGAAAAAAAACAACAACTAGCCTTTCTGTCGTGTTTGGGTCAAATCTGACCGATTTCCTACTTTCATCAACCATAAATATTGTGTTTTACATTTGATTGTCTCAAGGCCTTATGATATCCTCCACACTAGGCATTTGAACATATACAATTGCTGATCACCACTTTCATTGAATTTGAGTGGTTTAGTCAACTTTGTAACAAGTGTGATGTTACCGGCGAGGAAGAGGCCCCTGAGGAAGACACACCTGGGGAAGAGGCACATGAGGAAGAGGCACCAGAGGTGACATTCCAGTCCAAGGATGGCAACTTGCTCTGGTATCCATCCACCCAGGACAGAGGAGACAGAGCAAGAGTGGAAAATATTGTTAGGATGATGCCAGGGCCATCGCGGTATGCAACATCTCGTGTGGATGACATCCAGTCCAGCTTCCAACTCTTTTTACCAGAGTCCATTGTGGAAATTATACTGGAGATGACAAACCTGGAGGGGAGGCATGTGTTTGCGGAAACATGGAAAGCATTGGACCAAGTAGACCTCCAAGCCTTCATGGGTCTGTTGATTTTAGCAGGAGTATATCGGTCCAACAATGAGGCTACAAAAAGTCTGTGGGATGCGGAGACAGGGAGGCCTATATTCTGGTCAACTATGTCCCTGCAACAGTTTCATGTCCTCTTATACAATTTACAATTTCTGTGTCTATTATTTGTATATTCATTTAAAGCAGTAGTCTCAGGCATTGTTTACAGCTTAAAAGGGAGTTAAATAAAATTTGGTGATGATCAATGGTTTTTGTGTCAATGTAAGAGCAGTTAAAACAAGGCGGTCTAAGTTGACCAGGAGCACTAAAGTAAGGAGGGAGAAATGAACACGACTCAAAGGTTAAGGTTGCCTCTGTGTTGTCCTCAAATTTTAGCTTCTCATCAAAGATGGTGCCCAAATTAATATTTTCCCACTCTGTCGACAGACCGCCAATGGATATGTGCCTCTTCTTGAATGGAATTCTGCTTGGAAAAATCCACAATCAGCTCCTTAGTTTTTGAGGTGTTCATTTCCAAGAAGGAGTGGTCACACCACTCTCCAAATTCCTGCAGAGCTTGTCTGTGATCTTGGTTTGAGCCAGAGAGCAGAGACAGGAGGAAAGTGTTGTCCACAAATTTGATGATGTGATGGTTATCGTGGGCACTCCTACAGCCGTCTGTGTACAGGATAAATAGCAGAGGACACGCACCAGTGGACAAGTGACGGAGGGATAAGAAGCTGCCATTTACGAGGACTCTTTGTGATCTTAGGGTCAGGAAGTCCATGATCCAGAGAATTAGCTGGTGGTCTAGTTGAACATATAGTGTATATAATGTAACGTAGCATCAGTGCTAAAATGTCAAACTCTTCAAAAACATAATGTACAAAATTTCTATTGTCAGAAAGATTCTGGGGCTTTAATGTATAAAATATGTTAGCAACACTAGTGAAATACATAACAGATTATGTTAAGTGTCTTGCTCAAGGACACTTCGACACTCTGCCGGGAGGAACCGGGATTGAACCGGGAACCTTCAGATTACCAGACCACCACTCTGCCTCCTGAGCCACTCCTGAGCCACTCCTGAGCCACTGTCACCCCGATTTTGATGCTGCTCTCTTGAGGAGAATAACGTTAGGCTATCACAACTTTGGCACCTTGAACTACCCACAGTCATACTTGACCCTGTAACATTCAGTCAAGCTTGAGATAATGTATGTAGTGAAAGAGTTGTTCAAGCTGCTTTCGGCATCTTTTCACAAGACAACATGAAACATAGATAACTTAATTTCTAAAGTAATTAGCACAGCAATTTCTCTCTGACCGGTGGGAAATAAGACCCTAATTAGCCTAAATTCTGTATTAATTATCTGTTGTTTTTTTTGGTGTTTTTTTTAATCTTATTTTATCTTAGACATTCTAGATCAAGGTACTCCCCAAAACTACAAGTTTATACTTAAAAAAGGAACCTTAATTTATACATAAATAAGGAACCTTATCCATTTTTCAGTGGGAGGGAGGAGTCCTTTCAGTTGTTTCATACTTGGCTCACAGGTCTCTTACTTAGCTGCGTATTTCCCTTTTTCTAGGTATCATCTTTCATTTGCATCTGTCTTAAACTACTAAATAGATCTAGACGTGCTGTCGGTGGCCAGCGGGTATATCCCCGAACGACCCGAATTCTCAATCCACCCTTTGACCATGGCCCTAATTCAAACCATTGAGGAATAATGAATGTTTTTAGTTTGATGAGAATAGCGCCACCATGAGGCCAGATGACTCTGAACTTCACAGGCCTCCGTACTATGGCAAGGCAAATATATTTGTCAAGTTTGGTGGAAATCGGATCAGGAGATACATTAATTTGAGTATTGAACATTTGGTCTGATGGTGGCGCTAGAGGAAAGGTCATGGGGTGACCAAAATCAATAGGCTTCTTCCTGCAGGGGTCATGAATGTGCCCAGCAAATTTGAAAAGATTTAAACAAAAGGTATGCAAGATACACTAATTCAAAACCTGAAAGTTTGGCCTGATGGTGATGCTAGAGGAAAGGTCATGGGATCACCAAAATCAACAGGATTCATCCTCTAGGCATCATAAATGTGCTACGGAAAGTTGAAAAGATTTTATGAAAGCTATTCTAGTCATTGTGCTAACACGAAAACCCTGCGGCGGCAGTCAGGGTAAATCCATAATATTCCCAACACTGTCGTTTGGGATGTAATAAACACCATCCTCTCTATTTCCAACTTATTTCATCCTCTCTCTAAAGACTACTGCAGCTGCATTACAGTGACATCTGTTTTTTTTTTTATTTTTATTTTTTTTAATCTCTGATGGACAACATTGAGAACCTTCAACCCTCAGGTCTCTACGGTTCAGTTTTGAGATATTTTCACACTAGTAGCCTATCCCATAGTACAGGAACCATTGTTTTTTGTGGGAAATATGTTACTTGAATGGTGCATTCCAATAGAATACTTATTTATCTAGATTCATTTCTTGCTTTTCAAAGATGAATGAAGAAAACAAAATACATTTTTGGTATATCTGATCTCTTGTGGATAAGCCAGTATGATCACACCCTCAGAAAGGTCCAGGTGTTGCCTTTCAAATGATACCAAACTTGTGAATGTGGTCATTACTGTTCTTGAATAAATAGCTGTATTTGGGTATGTCTAAATAATGAGGGCATGCCTTAATACGGGGGAAGGGATAGCTTGTTAAGAGGATAAGAGCAAAAAAAGAAAGCACCTTTTTATTGTGTAGTTTGCTAGTTTCACTGAGGTCAAATCCAAATCTGATGGATGGTTAGTTACAAACCTTGTCCATCCTTCTCACTGAATGGGACTACAATAGAACAGCTTCAGCCAGGAGCTGCCAGGAAGCATGTAGTATAACTGAAGTTGGCATATTCATTAAGTAGCTGCCTGGAAAATTGGACTAAAATCCAATCAAGCAGACTGCCAGTGGAGGATGATAAAAATGACGCCAAGGTGACATTGCAGTGATACTGTAGCTGACAGCTCTTTTTACAAATTGTCTTTGCTATTTTTGACTTCTATCCTTTTTAACAGAGCATTTGGGCACCATCAATTTGTTCCAGTCTGTTTGAGTACTTCCTTGAACAAAAACATATTTTAAATTATTGTAGCTTATTTAGGGTAATTGTGGTTATTTTCAACCTATTTTTCTACCATTTGGCCTCATACCAATTGATTGGGCTCTCCAGGCTGCAATGCAATTTAGAATCATTTCAGAGGTAAAAAAAAAAGAAGAAAAAAAGAACAGCAAATCTTGCTGCTTCAGAGCCTTTTTTGGCCACACTGCCAATAACCTAACTGGTTACACTTGCTAATGTAGCTAATGCTAGGCCAACAAACTGGCGATACAGCTAACATTAATAGCTGCTGCTCATGCTTGCAGGATACCATCCCTACATTGCGTCTGTTATTGTTTGAACCATTCATAAATCCTTCTGTCATATATCATGCATCTGTTCCAGCGCCAATGGTGCATCAGCTGAAATAATTTTATCAATGCACCTATTAAGAATAGGGCCACGCCCCTCCAGCTAGAATATATGCTGGAGCGCAGCAGCTAAACTCCCTTCCATTCCTTTCAGCTTAGGAATTCGCTTTGAAGCATCTTCCAACGCTGCAAGCAACTTTCGCTTCAACTTCTCGACCATGAATGCCGATGAGCATTCTGCTCTACCACTCCATCCTGCCGCGCCTGCCCAGCCAAGTTAGACGCACTGGACATTCACATCCACTGCTTCAGGTGCCTCGGCGAGAACCATGCCTTGAGGACAATCGACTCCCTGGATTGTCCCAGAGAGGAGCTGTTGGCTCGCCGTTCTGCCTTCGCCCTGCAGGTCCTCCAGCAGGTTGCAGCTGATTTCCCTCCCCTCTGGATGGACTCCTCGGATGAGGAGGACCTCATCACCGGCAGTTCTCTTTTCACCATGGATTCTCCGGCCACCTCGAGGAGAAAGACGGTTCCCAGCCTTTGCCGAAGTCTACCTGTCTGCCTTCCATCTCTACTCCTGCAAGGCAGATTTGCATGGATTTTTCCAACATCATCCGGGTTGGAGCCGAGGCTAAGGGGATTCCCCTTCCTAGTCCTCTGCCAATCCCTGAGCCCGATGGTTTGGTTGGCAAGTTTGACCACCGGACAACTTCTACCCGGCAGCAGTTCCTGTGTGCCAGGTTCCTGCCCATCGATGCCTACATCAATAAGGCCAGCAAAGATATTTCTGTCATCAAAGCTCCGGCTCCCACCTACCAGCCTTTCACACAGGTCGATGGCCGCACCCAGCAGCAAGTGGCGGGCATCCCGCACCTTGAGAGCTCCCTGGCCGCACTTTTCTGTCCTGACCATATCTGGCACCTGGACAGGAAACCCAGACCCAAACAATGGCTCCACCAATAGCTCGCAGATCAGGCTGATAAGAGTTTCTCTTTCGCCACCCAAAATGTAGCTGCTGCCAACAATGATGCGTTGCTCTCCTCATACCTCTTGTCTTTGGCGGTGGGGAAGGAGACACTCAACAGTGAGGATGTGGAAAACCTGGCTAAAGCTTCTGCAGCTATTCTTCACCTCACCCAGGCCTTGGCTGTCACCGCCAGCAGAGGGATGGCGCTCGCCCACTCTCACCCAGCATCATATCTGGTTGTCTCAGACAACTCTCTCTGATCCACAAAAAGCCCGCCTTCTCAATGGCCCCATTTCCATTGACAGCCTCGTGGGAGCTCATTTTGACGAGGTGCCGTTTGCTTTCCACGCTGTGGAGGCAGAGAGAAACCAGCTTTCCCGCCATTTCCTTAAGCCGTCGAAGCCCCACTGACCGCCCCCAGGGCAGATTCCCCCCTGGTCAACACCATCCTCCTCCCAGAGCTTCCCGCCATCCATTCTCTCCGAATGCTTGGCTATCAATGGAGATGATAGCAGTGCTATGATTAGGCCTAATCCTGCCTTCATCCCTAAGAACATCAGGAGCTCTTTCCGCTCCTGAGATACTGTTCTTAAGGATTTTCAACCCCCTTCCCAATGCGATGATAGGGAAAGGGGCTTGCATATGCTGTGCCCTGTGTGCATACTCTCTATTTATGTGAGGCACACAGAGGTTTTAAGGTCCACCCGACAACTGCTTGTGCGTCATGGCGTGTCCGCCAGGGGTCATGCTTTGTCAAAACAACGACTTTCTCACTGGCTGTGTGAAGGTACCTGTGTATCTTATTGTTATACTCAAGCTGGTCAGACTCCTCCAGTGGGGGTCAGAGCTCACTCCATTCATCAGTAGCTGCATCCTCTGCCCTTCTCAGAGGTGTCTTGGTGGACGCGTAGCAGCATCATGGTCTTCCCTCTGTCCTTTCATTAGATTCTATCTACTGGACATGCCAGAGAATTCTCTCTGTCTCCCTGTCCTCAGTTCTGGATCCTCTTTTCAGTTTTCTAGCTCCAGCTAAACTGGAAATTGTTTCTCTTGGCTCCCTTGTTTCCTTATAGGGATTGTTTGTTCATGTGTTCAATTGTGTGGTTTCTCCTTTTTTGGGGTTACAATTCGTAACTCCCACACTACATCTCCACTCATCTTATTATTCTCCTTGTCATGCTTTCCCTATGGGCTTATAGCATTTTGGTTCTCAGGGATCAGCCTTTTACGAAAGATTATAATGGTCTTCCTACCTCTCCACTGTTACAATTCGTAACCTGCGTTTGGTAGCTTATCCCGTTTTGTTCTGTTTCTTACCTTTCCCCTTGACCACCTTCTGGTGTCAACAGGGGTTTTTGGGTTTGATCTGTTCCAGTCAGTCATATTGCTCTTTTTTGGCTGATTTCCTACACACTGGACACCCTAGACTTTGAAGTCTGGGGATTGTATTTTCTTAGATCTCCTTCCCCTCTTTATTCTTTTAGTTGTTGTCAGGGGCATGAGTTCTTTTCCCTTTTCCCCTCTTTTGGTTTTTGGGCCAACAGGGGGTACATAGATCAGGGCTTTGCTCCTATAGTCCCATTGACTTTGGTGACTCCATTACCTTTCCTCTAGTGCCACCATTAAACCAAATTTTCAATATTCAAATGAGCACATCTCCTGACCCGTTTGTTGTACAGTCACAAAAATATTCCCAGAGAGATATATTTTTTTCCCTACTCCCCCTAGCCTGTTCACCTGCTTCTCACAAAACCTGCATCTGGGGAACATCTTTAAATGTGTCATTTAGATATTTGATAGGTCAAACCATATGACTGCTAGATCCAATTTTAATTCCCTTTCTTTGAAGTCCAAAAACCAAGTCAGAAATCTTGGTGTTATTATTGACTCAGATGTAAATTTTAACGCCCACATCAAGTCTGTAACAAAATCAGCCTATTATCATCTTAAAATATAGCAAGAAAATATCGCAAGAATTAGAGGATACATGTCCAAACAAGACCTAGAAAAACGAATTCATGCTTTCATTTCCAGTAGGTTAGACTACTGCAATGGTCTTTTCTCAGGCCTTCCCAAAAAAGCACTTAGGCAGCTAAGCTAATTCAGAATGCTGCTGCTAGAGTTCTAACAAAGCTGGAATAAACTTATGGAAGAGCTTAGATCTGCCCAAACTCTGGCTAATTTTAACGACTTTTATGTTCACCTCTGCTCTTTAGTTGCTGCTATAATGCACTGTGATTTCTTTTCTGAATTTAAAATGCACTGTGATAAAAAAAAAAAATCATATATATTTATGCCTTTTATACTTTTTTAAATCATATTATTTTTCTATGCTGTTTAATTTTTTTTATCTGTTTCATGTAAAACACTTTAAATTGCCACTGTGCATGAAATGTGCTAGATAAATAAAATTGCCTTGCCTTGCCTTGCCAATCAAATTTAGCAAAAAACGTATGGTACTGTACACAGGAAGTGTGTTACTTGTGAACTCTTCATTCAATCTGCACCAAACTTGAAAAATATGTTTGTCTTACAATAACAAGGAGGCCTGTCAAGTTTTGAGTCATTCAGCCTCAAAACTAAAAATGTTAACTACTCCTCAGCGGCTTATCAGATCATGATATTTGAAATGTGTTGTTACTTTGTGATATCCTAGCAGGGATGTCGGGATATACATGCTGTCAGCCTCCAATAGTATATTTCTAGTTAATTTATGGTTTAGCATACATTTCTAGAATTTCCTTAATTCCGGTTAATCCAGCACTTCTGGTTAAATCTCAAATAATGCTTTCTGAAATAGCACAGCTAATACAACAAAACATGCAGAAAGTCAATTTGGTGAATAATTCTTTCTTAAGCAACTGTATCTCTCTCTAAGTATGCATATCATATAAACAGCGTAGTTTTCAAGGCAGCAGGCAGTACATTCAACAGTCCCCAAAACTGCCACCTGTGAGTTGGTGCATTCCACTGATCGCCTCCGATCCAACAGGGCAGCAGAAAATGATGCCCCGAACATCTGTTGGCTCTGTCATGCCAGCAGGCAGGGGGCCAGTCAATTTGCTTCGGTTCTGTGCACCCCTCAATTAACCAGATGTCTCCTGTGGAATTAGTACAGTCTCACAACAAAGAGCAGTCATGACTCTCCAGCTGAGTCTCCCAGGAAGGCCTGACATCAGGAGAGTGACGCAACCAAGTTGATGAAACAATGATTATCGTCTATTTACATGTACATCCAACCGTCAAGCGGATTTCACATACTATAAGGATATCAGCTGGAGGTTCAGGCAAGGTTGTAGTTGCTTTATAGGCTGCAGTTTGCTCAGAGGAAGCTAGTTCAAAGAAATTCAGTTGAGGTGGGATTACCACAGTGGACTGGGGATGTTGCTGCTTAGTGATTTGTATCGTCTGGCTAAGATGAAGAGGTAAACTCAGTGGAGGGTGGAGAAGTTGGTATGATGGCTCATTGCGATAGACCTCTCTCTGTCAGCGTTTGACTCGCACAACTCACAAAGAGAACAAATCACCTTATGCATATGGGGGAAATATCACAATCACTCAGATCAGATGTATGATCAATGTCTAATGATATCTAGGGCTGTCCTCGACTAAAGAAATTCTCAGTCGATGTATTGTGTTGACTGAGTAGTTGATTCAATCGACAAATCTGTAAACTAATTCTTCCACAAGCAGTCATGCAGAAGGTCCTCTTTAAATGTAGTGTTTACCAGAGATGTGGTTATCATTTTTTCATGAAATAGGCCTACAGTAACTCATTCAACATTGGAAAAAACAAGAACATAAAAATCGACTAATCGACTAACAAAGTCTTGGTTGACTAAGACTAAACCAAATGATTAATCGACTTAGAGGGAGCAGCCCTAATGATACTACATCAATATCTGATTTAAGTTACAGCAAGTATAGACTTGTTGTGTGTAAGATGTATTGTTGTGCACTATGCATTCTTGGTACTGAAATGTATCATATACATAAAATGACTGCATGCTTTGTTGAAAAATAGTACATTATTTTAAACAGGACATGTACTTTTGTTTCACAGCCACTTGTCTTTGTTTCCTCCTGCAGAAGGAAACCAGTTGAACAATGCGGGATCAGCGTTGATACCACATCCTTACCCTGCCATGGGACAGATCACTAGCCCCTATGATCCACAGCAGCCAGGCAAGGACCTCACGGACCTCAACAAGTATGCCTCACTCAAGGCAGTGGGTAAGAGACTGGATTTTAATTTAAAACCTTTTCTGATGCGAGTTTTATTTTTTCTTGGAAGGTTTTCTCAGAACTCTAGAATTCTATAGCATTGATACTTACTGTATTTTACCTAAATGCAGTATATAAGTGGTTATTAACACACATAATCACTCATAATGACTCAAATAAATAACCAGATTAAATTACCGCCATGATGGGACAATTTCCAATTTGAATCATGTTTTTAGCTTGTTATACTGTACGTGAGTAGTTTATAGTGGGTAAAACACCATAACCACATCATAATCCATTATAGGTGCATGCCTTAAGTAAAGTGTTACCCAAAAAGCATCATTACATCTAATTAGTATCAGGTCCTTACATTGCTTCCTATAGGTAATGAGTATTTCACTATATATCATGCGAGGAGCAGAAACTACTGAACTATAATTGAGTACAGTGGGGATAATTTAGTCCACACATTAGTGTGACATGTATAATCAGGGAGAGCATAAGGATGGCTCTATGAGCTCAGTGTATAGACAAGAAAATGCTTGTGAAATGTGTACGTTTCATGTAATCACAGTAAAATTTCATGATTAAATGGGTTCTAATGAACATGGTTCACATCTCCCTCGTCTCAGTTAGAAAAAACACACGAATAGCTGGTGAAATATTCTGCTTGCTATAATTATCATTTAGCTTCATCCCCCTCCCTCTCCTTCTATTCTAGCATCCAAATGGTGAGAGATGGCGTTTCTGTGACACTTGCTGTTTAAAGGGTCCTAGCAGTGTTAATGAGTTTTTCCCATTTGTGTAACTTCTAGGTACAACAAGGGGTTTGTTGTTCAGTGTACAGCATGTTGTTAGATATGTGATTCAAAATCACATTTTCCCTCTGCTGTGTGTCAGATCCAATTGAGTTTCAAACTCCATCTACTAACCAATCTGGCTGACAGCCTTGTCAATCCAAACTAGGCTCAGTAGTAGAGAAACCACACACCTGGATTAACAGGGTGCTTGCCACAGATAACATACCGGTATCAAAAAATGGTAGCCAGCAATACACTCCAAAGCTCTGATGAAATTTGTCTGATACCTATTGACATCATTAATTTCAGCAAGGCAGCATTAATTCGTGTTTTTACAACTTGACCTACGGTAAATAAGAAATTATGATTGATGATATGATTCAGATCACTTATACGATATACTCAAACATAGGACGCCTGTCTCATATCTTGCAAGCTGGGAGTAATTTCAGTTCATCTAAAAAAGCACTTGCACCAGTGTTTTTGTTTTCATTGGTTAGTTAGTTTGTTTTTTAGTTTGTAACAAAGAGTGAGTGAGTGAGTGAGTGAGTGAGTGATAGCCAGTGGAGTGGCTTCACATCTAAAAATCAAATGTACCAAATATCAGTTTAGCCTGCACAATTCCTTAGTACAATAAGGACAGCAGGTAATAGTTTGAATAAGAGCAAAAGAAACCAGCCATCGGAAACCAGCTCAGGCACTGTTGGATATAAAAGCTATTTATGGATCCATACTTGATCTTGTTTAGCACAAAGTGAAACAGGAATCCTTGTGGATGGTGCCTGAATCAATTAGATTTGATGTAAGGGCCTAGCTGTAAAATGGTGAAAGGATTTCAGTAGATTGAAAGCTGTCAGTGTACAGACTAACTCTTGGAGTGATATAGACAAGCAGCTGAAGCTCCCTCTAATTCTCTGGAGTACACCGTCAGACACACTGATCATTAGGAAAAATAACACTCATACAGAGGAGAGAGACACAGTAAAAGGGAGTAAATGGACTGCATTTATATAGAGGCTTTGTCTTCTGATCAGTCAACGTGCACTTTACAACTCATGCCTCACATTCACCCATTCATGCGCACATAGATGGCGAAGGCAGCCATGCAAGGCGGGAACCAGGTTGTCGGGAGCAGTTAGGGGACTCTTGCTCAAGACACTTCGACATGAAGTCAGGAGGAGCCGGAATTTAACCTGGGAACCTTCCGATTACCAGATGACCGCTCTACCTCCTGAGCCAATGTCGCCCCGAGAGTGTGTGAGTGTGTGTGTATGTATGTGTGTGTGTGTGTGTGTGTGTGTGTGTGTGTGTGTGTGTGTCTGGGGGTGGGACAACTACACTGTTTAAGATGGGCCCTGTGAACCTCTATGGTCCTATCATCTCTGATGTCTGTTAACCTATCAGAGCGTATGTGTGCTTTGCTGGAGTACCTGATTCCATGGGAGCACTGTCTCCCTGTACCACGGCTTATGATCCAGAGATCAAAGGCAGTCTGCTGATGATGAAGACAACACATTTAAAGGTCACACAGAGGACATTTTATATAGAGTCTGAAATGTCAGAGGGAAATGGTAAGGACTATTGTTGTGTGCTCAGGCCAAATGAGTGCTGTTAGAAATTCCTTCTTTTCAGTGTCTCCACCTGATTGGAAACATGAAATGACATTGTGTAACAATGTTAGTGGTTGTTATTAACAAACTATGGCTAATAATTATGGCAAGCAAACATACCAAAAGACGTGTTCATATACAGTGTGCTATTGGCAAACAAACATCCCAGAGTGGCTGAGGCTGTATTCATTTATACAGTACGATAGCAGTGCACATGCTTTGGGAAGAAAGCTTGTCGCTCAGCCAGTCCACAGGGGTTGTTTACTATTAACCAGAGTACTGGACGTGTATCCACATGATAAGGGAAACAGCAATGGTATATTTTAATTCTGAAGGTAGGAGTAGGATACTGTACATGCAAATAAAAACAAGTGCCAATACTGCACAGACCCACAGTGACTGTATAGTGAAATAACTGTTTGTCTTATCTGGACTACACAATTCTACAGGTTAAAATTGAATGAAAATGTATTACTTTGGTGCGGCAATTGGTTAACATTTGTAATGACCTTAGCAATGAGACAACAAATAGCGATCAGTTTCAATTAGCCGCAACAGAGGAACCTCACCCACCTGTATAAAAATCCACTTTTACAGTCCCACTTGCAGTCAAAACATTTACTTCCGTGTTCTTCTTCTCGTGTTCTACATTTATTTGATAAAGCTGCTGTGGAGAAGTTGATGGTGGCCAAGCTGCAAAAATGTTTTTTTTAATCTCTATTTTAGGTTAGGGAGGGGCACCTGTGAGTTTCTTAACAACTTTCTAGGAGTTCCGCCTTTGCAGCTTGGCCAACAAGTGACGACCGAAGTAGATGGCCATTTCCATAATGGTGCTTTTGATGGAAATTCAGTAGAAGAAGACGGCAGAAGTTATTCTCTTACCAGACTAAAGTTTATTTAATTAGGATATTAATATTAATATTATGATGAATAATATTAATGTTAGGATATGTTGGAACCTGATCATTCTGTTGATGATAATTATGCTGCTATGTTTTTTTTTTCTGTTGTATATTTTTCCAGCAGAGAAAGCTAATGATAACTTCTACACCAACCGGCGGCACGTGTTAGAGATGACAGCCAAGGACAGCCTTCCCATGCAGCCTGTGGAGATGGAGCCGGAGCCCACTAATCCTTACAGCCCGCCCTTACAGCACTCTCAGAAGCACAATAGACACAGGTCCAAAAGCACAAAAGGTCACGGCTCCCATTCCTCGGCATACGGCTCCAGTTCCAACCCCGTGGCTGAGCTGGGGATGCTGAGGGGCTGGGAGGGAAAAGAGACGATGGGGCTCCGCCAGACCTACCTTCCAAAGAGACATGGCACCACAGAGAAGGTCAGTGAGCTGCACGATGCTCTCTACATGCCCCCACAACCTTACTTTGTAACAAACAGCAAGACAGAAGTGACTGTCTGAAAACTCATCTGACCACCAGCTGCCATAGAGAGACCCAGTACACAGGCCAATAGGCCTTGACTGTGGGCCTTGTTGTACGGAATCAGTAGGTACAGTACACTTGGAACTTCTGCAAAAGGTGGAGAATAACTACATTCTGAATCAGTACCATACACTTCCAAGGTCTAGGTGGAAAATCAGAGAAGTCTTTACTTGAACCCCGGTTAATAACACATTCATAACGCCAGAGGAAGAGTTTTATAACAGCTAATGGCTGCTCTATATCTCTGGTCAAGCATAGAACTGTGGTCCCGTGCAGCTCAAGGAGTAGAGCTTGACATGCACACTGTTTGGGGCCACATCCTTTAGATAAAAGTGTCCACCAAATGGCATCTGTCTAGCCTGTATTATTTATTGACTAATGCAAATTAGAGTGCATGTGGCGTGTGTGTGTGTGTGTGTGTGTGTGTATGTGTGTGTGGATATCAAGGGCTCACAGCTCTTTATATGGTTGGATGAAGAGGATGAGAAACACATGGAAAGGTGGGTAATGCAAAGGAGTGGTGTGTGTTACAAGCATCATGTCTGTTAAGCATGGCTAACACCACGGCATGTTTTGCAGTTGAACCTGGCTGTTGCCAGGAGGACTTTTATTTTTAAGTTTTCACTCAATAAATTGATATAATGGTCCACTGCTATGTCAGAAATTACTTGCATACTGAATGAAAGCTGACAAAAGATTTTATTCAGTAGGCTATTCATGTGTGCACCAGTATTGAAGCTCTTGCTCAGGCGCTATGAATGTGTAATAAACCAAGATTCAAGTTAAGTGCTACTGAAAATCCTGATGATGAAATATAGCCTATTGCAAATATGGCTGTCTTTGACTAAAGAAATTCTTAGTCGACAAATAGTTAAAGGATTTGTCGATTAGTTGATTTCATCGACAAATCTGTCAAATTTTAGTTTTCCACATGCAAGAATGCAGAAGGACCTTTATAAATCTAGTGCTTATCAGAGATGTACTCATCACTTTTCAGCAAATAACTAATCCAGGATGGAAAAAATAAATATCGACTAGCAAAGTCTTGTTCGACTAAAACCAAACAGAACGAATAGTCGACTAAGCGACGATGAGGGAACAGCCCTAATTGCAAACAATACTCAAACTTATAAAACCAACAAGCATAAATGGAATTGTGATGGATGGCTAAGCCAAGAAATCTGACATTGAATTGGTTTAGAGAAGATAAAACTGTTATGAACTATTAGTATTTAATGAGATGTTTAAGGGCCTGAAAATCATGTTAGATAGTTTACTAAATCCATAACAGTCTAATTGAGGAAGATTTCCATATATCTAATCATGGTTGATTTGCCTTTGGTATAGGGGCTATTGGTGAAATGCTTCATCAGAAAATTTGTAGATACTATGGGGGAACGTTATGTCACTGTTCAGCATCTCAGTATATGTCGGAGCTCTCAGTAAAGGTTTCAGAAAGGGTTTTTGAACAGAGAAGACAGATCCAGCATAAGGATGGCCATGCTTCTTGAGAGCCCACAGAGCATTTATAGAGACTCTATTAAATAGTAATTTATTCATAACTTAATACACACCCTAAACTTGTTGACGTCAGGGCTGTGTCTTTCTCTAAATACTGTTCAACATGCTTTTCAAAAAATTACTTACATATGTACTGTTATTCCAAATGTCAAACAATTAAATAAAATAAAGCTCCAACTTTTAACAATGTTCAATATCAGCTAACTTTTTAATAGGTTATAACTATCACTGAATTTAATGAGAATTAATTCATGGTGCATTTAATAGTGTTGAAATCCATATGGAATAATATAGACCCAGCGACATAATGTTACCCAGAAATAAATGCAAACAAGTCACTGCCAGTAGATTGCTGATAATATTTCTATGATCCTTAGCAAAAGTGTAGCAGCAGAGTACTAAACCAGTGTTGTATTGGTGTAATAGTGCCTCTTATCATTACCAGCATGTATCTTATCCTAGATTATAGATAAGAGCTGAAGCCATAGCTTTGGCTTTTGAGGTATTGTCATTCTCGCTGTCCTTAATTTCTAGTTATCCAATATTTGTCCCAAAAGGAATTCATGTCTTCAGTGTAATGTTGATGGCCCAGAGCTTTGTATCACAGTGAAATCTCTGTCTTGTATTCAAGGTGTGTTTTTTGTCTGGACTGTATAAATATGCATTATACTGTATGTCAAATTTCATTTCATCTTAACTCAAGGGCTAAGACCCTTCAAATACTTCACTGTACAAGCATACAGGGACAATGGTATGCATATAGACATTATTGGAAAAAAGGCTCTTCATCTCTGATGTCACTGGCATGCTAATGATTGGTCCAGACACTTATTTTGGTGATTATACCCTATGGTACCAACTTAATGTATGTCAATATTCCCCTGCTACTCCCTGCTGGGATAAAGGCAAGGCTGAGAGAGATAGCAAGCAAGGTGAACAGAAGAACAGAAGTGGTCTAGCAATACAGCTCCGATTGGCTTATGGATTTTCCCCAGCATTTTTGATTTGGTGAAATAAACACAACATTGTTATTTGAAATGTATGGCTGTTTGTTTTATGCTCATTTTTATGGATCCACTGTCTCTTTTTTATTTATTTATTTTTTTTTTTTTAAGGTTTAGGCAACGGACAAATCCCATAGACATAAAAAATAAATCCTTTTCCACAAGCACACACTGTTACCAGAAAGTACTGCCACTTAAAAGAATTTAAAAAATCCAGATAAGGCATTGGAGCAGAAGTGAAAATGTTTTTCTTTTCTTTATACAGTAGGCCTAATAGGGTTTATGGTTCTATCGATCATGTGCACTGAGTTCCCTGCCAAGCAATGTGCGGTAAGTGAAGTCCATACCTTGCATGCTTGTCATCTCCTTAATGGAGTTCAGTTTAGCAGCTGATAACAAAGTGGCCCTAATGGGCTGAAGTACTGACAGCCAGCCTGTCATCACATGACATTTTCTAAGAATGCACTACACACAATCAAGTGAACTTCACCAGGTAGAAATTTAGAAAAGAATATACAAGATCCTTTATTTTTGCTACACAACAGTGTTGGAGGCAATTGTTTTGGTGGAGCAAGGTAGCTTAGTTTAGCTGCAAAAAGAAGACATTCTATCATTGACCAAATACGATATATAGCAATACACTGTATATATACTTAAGTACCACAGATTGTGGGAAGTAGGAGCTGTTTTCGAAAGACAAAAACGGGGAAAGTACAAACACTAATCATACAGACAAGAATATTGGTTCTGTTTATGCAATGGTCTTTCAGATTTACAGCATGCACTAGTTTGCAAAACCCAAATACCCATATACAAAAGTGGCCATGCCCCCTAGTTCTAAAGTTTTCAGCATATTGATAGGCAATTTATTATTCAGAGAATACTACAGTTACAGGTATTTCATGATTGTAAATAACTACATCTGGCGTTAATGATAATTGTAAATGAATTAAAGGCTGAAATTAAGAAAATTTGCAATCTTAAAAGTTTTTCAGCTCAAAAGAGCTGCATTTCCCTTAGAGCTAAGACATTGTTCTTGTAGGTCATTAGCCACGTTGTGTTTCATGACAATGAAACACAGCAACTTTTGTTTCTGTCATCTACCCAGTAAAATGTTACATGTGAAAGTAATGGCAAAGTTGGGAGCTTGTGAGGCCTTGGCAGAGGTGTACTCGGCTGTATGCATTCTTCTAGTTTGTAATGGGTTCCAGTTGTAGGCTAAATAAGGAATTGCCATGTTGTCCACATTCAAATTATTAACAAATTATTAAGGACATAAGTTCTGTATGTCCTTAATTATTCTTGATATTGTGTACTATTGTTACATAATTTGACCTGGTTGATGACCTAGTTCCAATATAAGCAGGCTCTGACTGGTTTTGAGATAAAAACTTTGGATCATGTCCCAAAAGTCCAAGATAAAGTGGCAAAGCAGGGAACACAGTATCTCTTGATCAGCATCCAACTCTAGAGACATTCCTTAAAACTGACTTTTCCCACAGAGCTAATTAAACCCCAGTGGCAATGCCTTGCTACGGTACCAGCCATGACAATTCTGTCTGGTCCATGCTGACTGTTTAGTAGCAATATCAGCTCATCTGTCAACATGTGAGAAGCCCCTTCTCCTCGTGTTTGGGTGGTTCTTAATTAAAATCCAATCTATGCTGGGAGGTTTTATAAACATGATCCTGGGCTGACCTTTCACTGCATATTATTATTCTCTGTCCCCCCCAGGATTCATCAGTAGTAGCCTACCAAGGATGTGACAGCTTCTCTAATGTTTGCTAGTATGATGAAGATTCCATTGACTGCAAGACAGCTCAAAAGCATCTCTGAAAAAAGTTTGTTTGCACATTGTAATTATATCATGGCAACAGTTTAGCTGTACACATGGTTATATTGTGATGTAGGCCTACTTTCTTGTGGAAGTTAAGGAAGTTATGTGGAGACAATTGTGCAAGTGGAGTTACAGGCAATTGAGAGCTATTAAATAAGTCTATTTTAAATTAGAAATGTCTGCCAAGGCTGTGGATGGAACTAAAGGTGTCAGGGATAAATAGAAAGTTATTGCTAACTACTAGAGATTGCCAAAAAGTCAGAAACTGGTATTATCCTTCTAAGTGTCCATGAAATGGCATTAAGAATGGGTTTTCCTTCTGGGATTTGACATGCTTGCGAATAGACTGTTCAGGTGGACTTAACATTTGGTGGGGCTTGATTTGAATATTAACCAAAGATACAGACAAACTGGAGACTGACAGTAATGTTAGTCTTCACTCCATCACTGAGTACAAATGGGAAGAATGTTAGATATGATCAGAGGTGGCAAGTGGGATTATTAATCAATGATCATATTTTATTGGATTCTGTTTGTCTTTACACTTCGCACTTTCCAGTAACAGAGAAACATGGAATTTGTGAGAAAATTTAATTTGGTCAGTTTTTTTGGGCATGCATTGATATAATGCTGCTGTATAGTAGCCTACATCCAGACACATGAGATGAGATGAGAAAAAAGAGTCATTTTCACTTCATTGGCTCATTAAGTTATTTTTCTTACAGTTACTATACTGTACATCACTACTGTACTATATGCGTCAGTACAAATAAAAACAATCTTGAAAGTAAGTAATCACTTGTCCTCAGAGATATGGTTTTATAGAGAAGAAAATCTTCAATGACTTGAAGAGAATTACACAAAGCTTGTGAAAGTTGCCCTTTTCTTTCATTTGAAGCAGCAGGAGCCTACTCGATGACAGGACAGTAAGCCTTTTTTTGCA
>OMKL01063999.1:1912-11974 GCA_900302295.1 Parasudis fraserbrunneri | reverse complement strand
TTTCACCTTTTAGAGAAATGGATTGAATGGAGACAGAAAATGAAAGCCTGATAATAGAAAGCAAACTAGTCAAACAACAATATGGATTTAGTCCCTTTGTGCTTGAACCCCAAAATATCTTCTTATCTTCATGGTCATTATGAAATCGACATTATTCCAAGAAAATAAAGTTTGAATTGAAGCTATAGCCTATATTAGCAATAGCAGACCCAGGCAATTACTCCAGGTGGCACATTTATAATATCTAGACTTGGTCCTTAAAATGAATGGAAGTGAATGAGGAGCCTGACACCTGGGAGGACTGGTGGACAGCAGTGGTCACTAGCTTACTTATTTGTGATAAGAGGTACTATCTAAGATGACTTTAGATAGAGGTACGACTGCTGTTTTTTTTAAGTTTTTTTTTTACAAGTTCTACTAAAGTGAAATATCCCTTTAATGCACTGAACCCTGCATACAGCAATGTTCATACACTGTTAATCTCGTATAATGATTTCAGAGGTAGTGATCAATAAATTATCATAAATCAACAATGAGGCTATACATCTGTTAAAACGTATTGTGTAGAATTAAACCAAGTAACATTCGTGAGTTTAGTAGCCTACATTAGAATACATAAAAAGAATTTAGCCGCTGCTTGATACAATTTGCATATCACTTATCCTTAACCAATCAGGACAGGGTGATGCTTTCCGTCTTACTGTCAAAGAATCCTGGCTTACTATCATGGAATTAACTATCACCGCTCGCTATTCACATCACAAAGTGAACTCCCCATTGCCAAAATGTCTCATTTATATTGTAATTTTCAAAATCATAATCACTGCCAGCCAAGCTTTTGCCAGGAAAAAATAGGGCTGTTGTTGAGATCGCAGTAGACGAACAGATTGTTTTCCAACAGGTGGAGATTGCCATCAGTTTTTATGTGTCTGAGTTTTGTTTAGCTAACATTACATTTCGTAAAGCTATACATGTACTTTTGTTGCGAACTGAAATAGTATTTACACAATATGAGGTCAGACTGACCACAAACATTTTTCAACTTAATAAAGACCAAAACCAACGTAAGCAAAAATTATATAGACACTATATTCTGCATATGTGAGACCCATAGGTAGGCTACATGCACACACGTTTAAATACATACTAAAATTGTTTTGACCAAAACAGTTTTTCATGTGTGAGGCGATTTTTGGCGTAGGACCTGAATTGTTTTTGGCCGGGGACAGGACGTTGCCGTCGGACGAATGTTTGCTGGGTTAGTTCTCGAGGACAGCACGCTCACTACGCTGCAGTACAGGCTGTTCTCGGTAGCTGAGTGCGGCGGCGCTCGGCACATAACGGGTTACAGGTCAGAGTGTCTATTGGAACACAGTGTTCTCATCAGCGCAGCTACAGTACAGCCGGAACATTGTGTTACTTTGTGGCTACTTTCCAAGACCTGCCCTTAATTTTACACTAAACGCCCTCCCTCTCGTTCTCTCCGCCTTCTTCCCAGTGTCATTTCAATTCTTTGCTCCATGTGGTGACTACTCTAGCATGTTGATCGTCACTCGTGTCGGATGTAAAAAACTATGGGCAGAACATTTAGTACCCTGGATGAGAGGGCGGGCTTGAATTAAGCGGAATAGCGGCGATGAAACCATTGCATTACCGGCTGAAATTTCACCAGATAGCAGCAACGCTTTGGGGAAGCAAGACAAAGAATTGTAAGTTATTACTTTATACATTTTGGTAGTATCCTCTCTGAAACACAGTCTCAGATTAAGACTAGTTATAGACATTATAGACTTACTGGCAACTGTGGTGTTTTCTGCTGTAGGCTAGACTAGTAGCCTATAGACAGATCTCACGTTGACTCGCGTCTGACTGAATTAAAAGGCAGGGCCACTGACGACATTGTTGGGATGGTTAGGATGTTACATTACCACAATATAACTTGAGGATATAACTATAGCCCTCAACCTACTTTGGCAAAATACGGGTTGTTAAGACTCCCTCTCTCAACTCTGTGACACACATGCACACGTGCGTGCGAGTCACACACACACACACACACACACACACACACACACACACACACACACACACACACACACACACACACACACACACACACACACACACACACACACACACACACACACACACACACACACACACACACACACACACACACTGGTACTTGATAGCCTGCATGTTCCTACTGAGGTGTGTGTGTGTGTGTGTTGGGGGGGGGCGGGGGTCTTTTTCTTTTTTTTTTTTTTACTCAAAAATGGAATTTTATTATTATTATTTAGCCTAACCCACCCAGAAAACCATAGGTTTAGAGTGTATGCAGATAAATAAATCCCTTTACAACACCGTTACTAGGCAGTAATAACATTAGCAGTAACTTGTGGGCTGCTACATAATCTTTTGGATTCAAGACCATGGCCTCCTCCGGTAGGCTTCCTTATGGTGAGCCTGAGGGGAACACCACCCAAATTAAGAATTTATACAGTATGTTATTTCCATGGCCAAGGAAAGTTCAATCAATATTTGTGAACATGAGTTACTCTCCCAAAGCCAGAAATCAGAGAAGTATGACTCAAACTTGTGATGTCACCAGGTATTAAGTCTGGAGTCATTGACAATGAATGGGAGACCGATTTTGTGGACTTAAAGAATGTTAGTTTTCTTTTTCATTTACCTAAACAAGCTATTCTATGGTCGTGTTCTCGGTCCTGAAACAGAAAATGTACCCATATACTCTCATATGCTCTCAATGTCATCTATATATAATTCATTTGCTATGGGGCAGCTTCAGACTTTATACCATGTCATCACAAATTTGACATTTAGCACTCTAGATTTTGGATTTGGGAGAGCTGTTGGTGTTCACTAATGTTTTTGGACTGTCTTAGATCACAGGAATAACATGTACGAATCCTCATCATTGGGTGTAGTTCCCCTTTAAAGTTCTGGGGGGCTTTTTGTGTTTTAGTACAGGGTGTATGTTGAGATGGACATGTGGTCGTTAGGGTGAGGGATACTGTGGTTTGTCATGGCAACAGGTGAGGCCAAAGTGTGTCTCACCCAGAGACGCAAGCGAGGTGTTTGCGAGGGAGAGATGCGTGACTTCAATATTCTCAATAATCAGCGTCTGCGGAAGGGTCAGCTGTCGGTGAATTAGCCTATCAACTTTGACCACCCCACGGTTACACCCGTGTTGCTCAGAACACAGTATATATATCTGCCCCATTCATATTTCAAGGCTCCCAAATACAGCGTGTGGCCCCTTGGCAGACGTGGCTGGGATAGCCTGACAATGCCCTCTCCTCTCAAGACAATGTGTCACTATGCATCAACCACGCCAGCGTATATATACCAGAGTCTCTATGTGAACAAGTGGATCAGCAATTGACTAGAGATTAAGCCTAGAGTGAAGGCACAGTCTGTGTCTGTACTGTGACTGCGTTGGTTCGTTGTGTTCTGTTCCAGCATTTACCCCTGCAGGAACTCGGAGTTCTTCTGAGACACACCACCTTGTCCACAGCGTAGCCCTTACAAAAAGAAAGTATCATGGTAGTTCGATGGTAATTTCAGTTTTTACCACAGCGCCAGCCATTGTATGAATAATTTACCTCGCCGCTGCCATGGTAAAAGTCATGTATCGCCATGGCACCGATTTTGTATTAAAAAAATAGCATGGTATGATCCAATTTAAACCGTGATACAGATGGTAATATCATAGTATACCGTATTTCCATAATTTTTTTGAATGATACTTTTTTGTGTGATGTGTGATCATATTCCCTGATGTTTCTCATTTTATCAAGATGAATCTCTAATAAACAAACATTTATGCACTGTCATAATGTTATTATGTAATACAAACGAGGGAAGGTTTGTAATTCAGTTTAATAACCAAATCAAAATGTAAATTTATCTAAAAACCTGAATTTCATTGACATTATGCCAGTGTGAATAGAACATTTAATGTGTAAAAATGTGGATCACATGGATTTTCATGAAGTCCAACTGGATTTGATGGTATTGTCCATTTGAATGATTCATATTTTCATATTACTTCTTCTTATTATTAAGAAGATGCTGTGTTGTTGTGACTGCGTGGGTTTCAGATTGGTTAACACCGTCAGGCTGTGCCAGGGAACTCTGAACAGAAGGAACATGCTGTTACATACACACACACACACACACACACACACACACACACACACACACACACACACACACAAATTGCCGGGGTGTTTTTTTTTTTGTGTGTAGCTTTATAACGCTAGGTTGAAATTACAGTCCACTCTATGAGATTGGGAATTCCATCTAAAGTGAAATGTATATCGTTTAACACAGAAAGCAGAACAGACAAACAAACAAAGACTACCGCTGTGAGTTGGACTTACGTCGAAGAGTCAAGCAATGAACACTTTGTTATTTTGTTATGGCAGAGTAACATAAATGGACAGAATAAGAGTAAATTACACATGCATCAACAAAGTAACTCTCACTGCTTCTCAACCTGTGCAGGGAATCACAAGGGTGCTTCGTGGAGGGAGCTTAGCTTGCAGTTTTGCTCACGTGTTAAGGAAATCGATGTCAAACAAAATGATGACATTCATTAAAATTACATTTGATGAGCTCATCATAGCCAAAGCATTTCTTTCAAGTCAGCCGGATGCCTTCTGGACCAAGTCCAGCAGCTCGCTGTGTTTCTTCCCGGCCCTTTCTAATGTCCAGGCCAGGATTTGTGTGTATTTCCAAGCAATCAATAATTCGGTGTGCCTTAGAATGTTGTTGTTTTGCCTATATGCGTGCCTCAGCAGCTTCGAGTAAAAGAACATTTATACTGAAAGTTGCTTGAACTACGGGTGTTCGCCGAGGGCCATTCTTTAGGCTTGGTATTAGTGAACAGTGGCGAATACTGTGTGTTTAGAACTTTCACCGGCAGGCCAAGAACACAGAAACGGCTGGGCCCCTTGAAAAAGTTCAGTGAATGGGCCCTCCCAAAACCTGCTTAACTCATGTCGACGCATGCGTGTGCTCTGCACGGGCTACATTGTATCCACGCATGAACAAATACGATTCGCACTGTTTTAAACCGGCACTATGTAATTTATTCATGAAAAAATATTGCTTCTTTAGCAATTTCAATTACGGTGTTGGGCCGAGTTGGGGTGAACAAGGGGTCGGCCAGTGACGCAAAAATCTGTAAAAGGGTCCGGTCTCATTTCTAGAGCATAACATGTGAATTGACACAAATGATAAAACAGTGCCCAGTTACCCAGCTTGAAGAAATGTCTCGTTTTGGTTTTCTCTAATCCTGTTTAAACGTGGTGCACTTACCTCTCATGGCCACAGGGTGCCACTCTGTCAGCTTTAATGAGTCACTATTTTGGTTCAAAATGAAATCTGGTCATCATTTTATATTTAGGATGAACATCCGGCTTTTGCTGGCCTCCATGCTCACCCCATAGCAGCTGAGCGACAGAAAGCTTTCCTGTTTCCCCCCCTCATGGGTGGGCCTGTTTACCACTACGCCAGTGTTTGATGTAGAGTACATGCACTTTCTGTTCAGTATAGCAGTATATCATATTGTAGCACATGACATGATAAACAACATCAATATGTTGTCGCGGTGACCTGAAATTAGTTTGTGACTGAAAGGTCGCTAGTTAAAATCCCTGGACTGGCTGGGGAAATCTTTGTGGGGAACGTGAACAAGTGTCACTCTCCCCTCCCTCGGTGACCACGGTTGATGTGCCCTTGAGCAAGGCTTAACTCCACTGTTCCGGTGGTGCTGCTCAGTGGCAAATTACCGCAACGCTTTGCTCTGGGCAGGTGTGTAAGAGTATGTGCCTTAACCTTTCTCCCCCTGAAATTCCTCCCCCAAGCCATTGCTGTAAATAAGACTGTTCTTTGTCAACTTGCCTAGGTAAGTTAGCTTGTTTTATTTATTTATTTATTTATTTATTTATTTATTTATTTATTTATAAATTTTTAAGCCCAATGCGCTTAATTGAAGTGTAATAGGTGGAAAGTTATGAATTACTCTGGTTACTGTAATTGAGTAGATTTCTTTAAAGTAATGCAACATTTATATTTAAATGTCTCTATTTTTACTTATACTTGAAGCATAATCTTTTAAGTAGGCCTATTTATGCCTCCTTTTACTTAAGTTTTATTTTTGGTCATAAGAGTAGTGAGTACAGTCATTTACAGTAAAACACATTCAGGGTTTTACCTCTCATGACTTATAATAGCATTGCTGATGTGATTTTAAATGGACCATCCCCAAACCTTTGACTAATAAAGACTCAAACACTATGCCGAAAGTAATACTCGGTTAACTTTGGGGGACAGTTTCGGAACATACACAAAATCAAAATTATTTTAATTTGAAGGCAACTAAGTGGGCTACTTTTTAAGTACTTTTTCAGTGTGCTACTCTTACTTGAGTAATCTTCTAGACAAGTACTCTTACTCCAACTGAAGTAAAATATTAGTGAAGTAACAGAACTTCTACTTGAGTAACACTGTATATTTAAGTGCTATTTTCACCTCGAGGTCGTAACCTTATTTTGCAGTAATGACCGGTGTGCTGCACAATATCCCATTTATTACACGACTACCTACCAAACGCATTAATAATTTGACACAAAGTATTGATTTAAAATGATTTTATTACAAACCAGCACAACTGCAAATATTGCCATAGCAATGTAAATAAAAATGCTTGACAGGGGTCCATTATTGTCCACAGTGGTCATTATTCAGAAATACCTGACTGCAGAATGCATTCAGTGACCAATCAGAATCGAGTATTCAATGAAGCTGTGTGATAATATTCTATAACTATCTTGTTCATTAACCAGATTCTTAGGCATCCATGTGTGTCACAATGGATGGATCAAGTAGGCTACCTTACCTAGGCTAACGGTGATATCTAGGCTAAACTACAGGCGACTAGATAAGGCTTTAGCCTACTACGTATATCACCGCTAGATCAGGGCCATATTAAAAATAATTATCAAACTTAACGTATTGCTGCCGGTACATTTCCAGAAGCCTATCCTCCAATTGCACTGTTTCATCCAGTAATCCTTTCTTATTAAGAAGTCAACATGGCCACCTGCCGTCATTGCTGTATAATATCTCCATGTTCGTAACAGCGATTGTACAGTACGATGCAGTATGCCCCATAAGCTTTTACAGTCCCAGCCTGGCTCACATAATTTTCCCGGTCAGACCAGGATGAAGAAGATAGTGAAAGTAAAGCGAAAGCCAATTGCTCCCTCTGTCTGCTGCACAATATAGCAGCACCTTTTTCCGAAATACTGCGGAATCTGCGCGATGATACAATTCAAGTAAACGGTTAATTGGATTCCCACAATGCTGACAAATCATTTAACTAGTTAAGCTTGATCGGCGTGACACACATCGAAAAGGTATCGATTTGTGATTGATTTCGTGAATATCCCTAGTTTCTTTTGTTATCTGCGTGCCCCTTCTCAAAATATTCTCTCTGGTTGGGCAAAATACACTTGTGGTGATGCCATATTTGCTTTTTTGACCTATAACTACCATTAGAAAACTCAGATTAGGATAATGTAATTCCTGTTGTTTTTTGTGAGATGTTCCAATGTTTTGCTCCTTTGTCAAGGATTAGAATTTTTTTTTTTTTTTTTTACATAGGGAAATGACATGTTCCATTTGGAGTGCAGGGGGTTGGCTAAACAAGACGAGGTTGAGCGGCGCTGGAATGTTCTCACTACCAGGACGTAACCACTTGTGAATCAGAACTTTTGTCAAAGGGGTTAAAGGAAGGAAGAAGGCAATCAGTGGGGAAATGAATGGGAGGCGATATCCTTGTTCAAAATGAACATCACCAAAGATATCCTTACTGAAACTGTCACATGTATATAGAATCTGAGAATAGCAATGGACTGCATCAGGAACATTAATATCAATATTGAAAATAAAATATTCTCTCATTTTGATGCATAAACTAGCCACATATCTTAGCCTGGCTTAGCTTTGAGGTCTGCATATTTTTCACAAGCTGATGACCAAGTGCTAAGTGCTGAAATTATATTTGCCATGAGTGTGAAGCCACCTTCCATAAAAAGTTAAAGTACAGAAAAGTTTTCTTTACTATTTTCTATGCTTTCAACACGGCACATTCATTATTAACTAACCTATCTGAAAGCACTATCCAAATAACCATTTAATGCACCAATTCCTTTTTCTAAAATTCTTAAAATATCAATTCTAATTAATTCTGACGTATTTCAACACATTTCTTTTATTGTCATGGTTTTATTTGATATCAATTATTGTGATATTAAATGCTCAAATTCTGGTAGTGTGACAACAATAGCTTATCAGTGTTTATATATAGTCTGCTCTCAACCCCAGCGCACTCCAGTCAATAGGCCCCACCCAACCAATTTGAGAGAGAGTGAAACGATGATGGTGAAAGACATAATGCCACTTCGGACTTGGCCATCTGGGCCCAGTTAAACTAGGCAAGCCTAGTGTTGCACCCCTGTCAAATGCAGTGTGTAACATTAAGGTTAAGGTTAAATACATGGGTAAATGACGTGTTCAGCTGGGTGTGCAGTGCAAGTTGGTCCAGCCAACCAGGTGAAACTGCAATGCATGAATATGCTACAGTATATAATGTAAATGTAGTGTATTGAAACCTCCATAGGGAAGGTCATATTCATTTAAATGTTCTGTGTGAGAACTTGGGATGGGGATTTTACTTTGATTTATTGTTATCATTTTTGTTTCAATTTGTATATATTTTTTAAAATTATTATTATTATTATTATTATTATTTTTTTGTTATTTGTTTATTTTTATTTACTCAGGAAAGCTGAGCATGTATTTCCTTTTTCACCAACATAATGCTTCACTCTCACAGTCACACACATTCACACCTGGGAGCTACCCAGACTATGCAACCATAGTCTAAAATCACAGTCAAAAACTGTTCCCAGCACATGTGGATTCATTTTGATAGTTCTGTGGATCATGTTCAACATTTGAACAACTAATTTTTTTCAAGCCTTTCGACCTTGCTCCTCCCCGGCTGTAATGTAACGCTAAGCTTTGCTAGCTGATATGGAGGCTAGCTAGCTTAGCATAACGCAGCCAGGGGTCAGCAACTTTTTCGCCCATGGTGGTCCGTGTACTACCAAAGATACTCTAATAACAGAAGACAATGCATAATGGGATGGCAGTGGAACAGTTCCTGTCTCCTAAGTGCGCAGGACTTTTACACAGGCACTATTGTTAGCACTGAGATCACTGGACAAGTCTCAAACAAACGTGTTTTACGCTGGATCTACAGGTCAGATTTCAGGTCAGTTACAGGTCAGTCAATTTCAATTTAGTGTCCAAATGTTCAGAACACTTGTAAGATACAGTCCAGTATTTACCTTGATTTCTATGGTAAAGGGAAAAAAATAGCCACATTCGGCCAAAACCTCTCTCTCTCATTAGGGTGAATGGAGCCCATGCCCTGTTTGGTTAGTCTCCCTTTGAAATGCCTCTGGTACTACTGTCCAAGTCAGAGAGAAAACACTAAATTAGGGTGTCTCAACAGGGGCAATCAGAGAGTGTCAGGGGTGCTGGATACTGAATGGTGGTAAGGGGGGCATTTGTTTTTTGTGTTTGTATTTTTCATTGTTTTTTAGTAATGCCAGTTTATTGCCCCAGGATGTTCATATTGTGCATTTTCACCATTTCCTCAGAAGCTTATGCCTTAAGCATAACAGCAGACTTTGATCATGTTCACTCGTCTGCCCATCAGCTTTCCCCGCTACTCTGTTTGAATCATTGATGCGAGTGTGCGAACGCAACATGGACTGTTGCTGACTCCAGGCCAGTTTACAAACGTAAACAAGCCCACATTTCCTTTGTGTGTTGCGAGTACCTCAGGCCAACATCAAGTTACAGGATTCACAGGATTCACGTGGCAGATTGTGCGAGAAGCGGAGCGTACATGTCGTGCGAAATTGGAGAGGTGACCAGCCACGCCATTCAGTGCGCTGG
>OMKL01063994.1:0-19274 GCA_900302295.1 Parasudis fraserbrunneri | reverse complement strand
AGAGAATGAGAGAAATAGAGAGAGAGAGAGAGAGCATCTTTCTCAGGAAAAGCTGTTCTTTAAAGAAGAGTCAGCTGACCATGTCTCATCTCTATAGGAATGTTAAACAAGAAATATTCCATATTTCATCATGTTGAACCACAGGCACTGTTCTACTCCATCATCCCTGGTCACTTAAACCCACTGTGTCACACACACACACACACACACACACACACAGAGGGAGACAGACACACGCATACAGTGCAGTACAGTGTGCAAATTGTGTGCTTGCTTATAAGCCCCTCCTTTAAGTTTTGTCTAATGGTAGATGTTGCTATGACCATGAAGTCCAATTCTTTAGTGACATACAGTGAGTTACAGATATGGGCATGGCTGATGGTGCAGGGAAAGTCATGGCAAGCTTCCTCTTGCTGCATTTCCTTAGCTGACGTGCTTTTCTGTCTCTCAAAGTGTTGGATTCTGGTTTGTGATTTCGACGGTGCACCTTTTTAAAGATCCCCTCCGCTCAAAAATCATTTTTTTATGGTTAACTGTTATATGTGCAGAACTTGTCACCAGAGGACCTTTTTCACATTCTTCCCCCGGAGAGGGAGATATTCTCTGTACTTCTCTGAAATCTGACTTGCAAGTGTGATGTAATAGGTCGGACCTCTCATGGTCCAATATGTGGTAACTTGACACTTTTAGCTTCAGCATACACAGAAAGCTGAGTAGGTACTGACATGTCTTGAAAGAATATAAGCTGTCAACTTGGAATTCCTGGTAATTATCAATGGGTGTTTGTTGCCAATTTGCATATGCATAGCTCCTTGAATCCTTAATGAGGGTAAAGGTGTAGAGATGCTGCTACGCCATTTTTTGTTGTTTATTGAACAATTTTGTCGAAAAAACAAATGCATACAAATTGTGATTCAATATAGAACATTTTAAGGGTTTAAAATACATTTGGAGGGGATCTTTAAGGCAATTGTTAAACCGGGCCTCGTATGTTTGTGCCTTTTAAATTGAGATGGCTAACCTCACATCAACTTGTAGGTGTTCAATATTTCATACACACACACACACACACACACACATACACACACACACACACACAAAGTTTTATACACACCAGGGTTGGGATCATTTTACTTTTAATTCAATCAAATGTAAATTCAAATATGAACTGCTGTTGTTTTTGTTGTTGGTTACTCAATCAAATACTTTTTCACAGTGACCTTAATATTTTCCATTTTTACTTCTTCAGTGGGTCCCACATAAACTGTCCTTGTCAGTCTTCAGGCTACAGATGTTCTCCTGAGCAATGCCTTTTTTTCTTGTGCTTTTTCATTTCTCCACATGTCTTATCTATGTGCAAATAAATACATTCTAAATCTAAAATGTGTGTGCGTGCGCATGTGCGTGCGCATGTGCGTGTGTCTGCATTCATCGATATTTGCCCTTGCTATTCAGCAGTCATTTTTCAAATATAAAAGACACATACAATTTAAATTTCACAGCCAGCCACCAAACACATTAGAATAAATGTTCACAACACAACTATGTATTCTAATGTGTGTGTGTGTGTGTGTGTGTTTGTGTTTGTGTTTGTGTTTGTGTGAGTGTGCGTGTGTTTCTGTGTGGCCACACTTCTTTTGATGTTTAAGATTGTACTTTTAGATTGAACTGGGAGACATCATAAGTTGTTGTCTTATCCAGGCTTCTCAGGTTAAGAGTTTCACTGGGCATTGTTTGCAATTTCAGTTTTCTTTTTTACATTCCTGTTATTGTTATTCCTAGTCTGTTGGGTTTGTTTCTTTTTGTGTGGCAGTCCAGCGCCCTTTGCTCCATAGCCTCTGCCTGGTGTTTGGGTGGGAGGTGGATGTGAATAGTGTCCCTTAGTAGCCGGAGCACTGGCTCGACATTTAAGGGTAGGGGTGTTATATCCAGATATCTTTGTAGTTTTCCTGTGTTGCAGGTGAGGCGTGAGCTTTGGCTTAGCTGCTGATTGAGAGACACCTGTGTGGAGTGCCTGAAAGCTCCTCCTCTGCCCCTCACTCTCAATCTCATTTCACCCACTCCACCCTCGCCCTATCTGCTCCACCTCCATTTGTGCATTCAAGTGAAGGGTTGGCCATACTGAGGTGCATCCCAAACAGATTAGCAGGGAGGGGGGTTGGATGCTAGTGTGCATCGATGACGACTTCTGAAACGCCACTACCCCTTAAACAAGTAGCAAACGGAAACGCAGAAGAATGGAGGAAACAAATACTACAAATGTTAGTTCCCTGTAAATTAATAGTCAAATTACTTTTGTCATGACATGCATATAGGTAACTTGACAATTTGCGTTCATCTTCCTTTGTTTTAATTTCACCTGTTTTCTGTAAAGTGTCTTTGTTTCTTGAAATATGTGCTTGTTAATTAAATGTATTCTCATTAAAATCACAGAATGTGTGGTTGACACTCAAGTTCGAACTGTCCAAAGTGAGCAATCAATAACTGCCCATATATAAGCACAACTTGTTGTTTTTTTTCATATTAATTGTTTTGGTGACATTTTTAACTGCAGGTAGCCGTGGTGATGGCTGCTTTTTCTTCCATTGGATATAGTTCAATGAGAGTGATGAGGGCTGCCCAAAGTTTGCAGTGTCTTTACACCCCTCCCTTTAATAAAGAGTGCCCTCCACAGCTGCGAGTGTGACTTCATACGGAGTGGCACTCCGTGATGAAGTGCTACTGAGGAGGGTTCGGTTTGAGAAAGGCCCTCTCTCCCTCTCAGCAACAGACACTTCCCCTACCACCATTCCAGCTTTTTCTTTATTCTATACAAATAACTTTTATTTGTAGCTAAACCTTGTTTGTTTGTGTCTTTTATGTTGCTTCCCTCTAAGTCAGGGTTGTAACAACATATTAAAATCTAAAATCGAATCTAGTCTATTTTTTGGAGTTGCTGACAGACAGTTTTGGGGGATTTTTTGATCATGAAGAATTCTCTTTCTCTCAGGACAAGAACTCCAATCCCATTGAAAGAGTTTCTGTGGCTTCGGCTTACTCATCCTCATTACACTGCCTGGCTCTTTTGAAGCAGAAATGTAGAGGGGTATTGTGCAGGTTCTATTTTAGGAAATTGGTGCTCCACTAGTAATAATAAATGACTGGCTTTGTGAACCCCCCCCCCAAAAAAAATAAAAAAAATAAATAAAAAACATCTCACCATGTTCATCTGTCTCTCTGCAACAATTATTATTATTATTATTATTTTTGTTATTATTCCCATTCATACAATGCATTTAATTTGGCAACCGGGTAGATATCTCACGCTACAGTTTGAAACCTTAAAGGTGCACTTTTTTTGAAAAGACAATATAAATTGTACAGTATTTAAAGACACCACAAGTGAAAAATAATAAATACAAAATGTATGAAAATAAAAAATAAAGAGCGTAAAAAAAAAAACAACAACCTGAAACTACAATCCAGGGGCAGCAACCCCTCCAGGACCTACAGGGTTAAAATGGATAGATCTGCAGATTGTCAGGTAATGACTATTCCAGAGCCTTCAGTTTCTTAAGAGACACATTGATTCAGGTTGGCCTCCTTAACCCTGTTTGTACGGGCAGTTGATGACATCAAGATATGTGAAGGTCCAAGGTGTAATAGAGAGTTTGTTGGGTTGCTTCCAACGCATTGAAGTTATTGTTTTTTAGCTGCTGTTAAGCCCGCAAAAACAATTCAAACTCATCAACTTTCAAAAATTATCACCACGCATCAAAAAGGAAAACCTTGTTTAAAGTCTACCCAGGGGAGTTTCTGTCTCTCTATTTCTAGGATTTTTTTTTCATCATTGATTTCTGCTTAAAGTGTCTCAGTTGCATCGGCTTGCCAACCCTCATTATACTGTCTGGTCTTTTGAAGTAGGGGCGCGTGTTGTGTAATGTGTATTTTAAAAGATGATGAAGCCTGTTGTTAAAGATGTTGTTTACATCCAAAACCTCAGGAAAAATAACAACCGTATTGTGACAACCCCCTTGGTTGAATCTTCTTTCGTGTAACATCAGAGGTCCAACTCGGTGTCGTGCAGCCATGCCCTTGTCTCTGGTCCTACATCAAAGAGGCTGGCTTCCGAGGGTGGTCTGTATAGGGGGCAGGTGGTAATTATGTGCTCGGCAGTCTGCTCAGGCTCGCCACACTCACATGGGTCCATGAACTGAACTGGGTCCATGAGCATTTGATTCTGCCGCCTAATGTAACCATTATGTTCGTTAGTAATGTCAGTCCAGCTCAGAAGCAGAAACAACATACAGAGCGGCTGGCCTTCATGCCCGTAATGTTTGTCTACTTTTATTCAGATGATGTCTTCTATCATTACATTTAACAAACTAATCAGCGCAAGTAAACAAGCAAACTCAGCCGCAACTTCCCTACTGACTTCTTACCTCTCGACATCATCACGACATCGTCCTCGGCTGCCCTGGTCATTGGTGGGATCACGCCCCGCAGCATTCTGGGAACTGCAGTCCCTGTGCTCTAGTGCCAAGTAGCTTGTGGAATTGGGGTAATGCTTCTATCAATATTATTTATTCATGTCTCAGAGTATCCTTAGTCTGCATTTGAAAAATCATCTTTCTAAATGCTACAATTTAAACTCAATTGAAACAATGTCAATTTAAAGACAGATGCTGTATAAATAGGCCTAGTTTTGTGTCATTGCTGGATGTCTTGGCCCTACTAATTGTCGATCTTTACAAATCAAATCAAGACTCAATAGTCTTAACAATTGCTAGCCGTCACTGCTGAAAAAAAAAAATGGTTTAAATCTAATCGAATTGCGACCTTAAAATCAAAAGTCAAATCGAATTGTGGATTTAGAGAATCGTGACACCCCTATAATTCATGTTCTGTTTGTTGTAATTATGTGGAGAATGCTTGGTTGAAACAATGCACTTGGTGGGTAGTTGATACTATAAAGAGTGATTTTGGCAACTGATGGATCTAAAGGCAAGAAGGATGCAATGCGTTTTCAGTTGTACACTCGTGCAAATCTTCATGTGAATTTGTTCTTACCCTCATGTTGACTTGTTGTCTTGTTGCGTCAGCTAAGTGACTAAATGTAAATGTAAATCACCAGCCTTTTGTTGTTGAGCACCACTCATGTTGTGTTGTATGGTTGAGCATGACCGTAAGGCTCTAATGGCACTAAGGAATACACTTCTAGGCTACGGTAAATCTTTGGGGTGGATCTGATTTTGATTGAAACTACCCATATGAGAACATGGAAGTCTACCCATGATATGGAGTGTTAATGTGTCTCATGTTTGCAGTCTTCAGCGTGGACTATAATGATGACCTAGACGTGCTGGTGAGTGGCTCAGCGGACTTCTCGGTGAAGATTTGGGCCCTGTCGGCCGGCGCCTGTCTGAACACCCTGACCGGACACACTGAGTGGGTCACCAAGGTAGGCGTCATCTCCTTTAGTGACCCTTTAAACAATCAAGTGTCTTGATTAGTGCAAACTGGGGATATTGTTTATATGTATTTGAATCCTTGATTCGATTTTCAAGCCTAAAGGCGGGGATATACTCAGGACGAAATAGAACTTTTAGAGCAAAAAGACATTTTTCGAAAAAGAGACTGAACAAAAAGGCACGGTGTATTGAGTTATTTTGTCGCGGTGTGTGCTGGCCTCCAGTGAACTCTAGACAGCATTTCACAAGAAGTTCGCAGCAGCTCAGTCCCCCCTGTCTGCGATTTGTCCAAATATCACATGGTTGGTTGTGTCACGCATCACGTCGCCTGGGAACTGGTCTCCTTGCTCATTTCCTCACTGACTGAGGTAGCATGCATTTGCTTTACATCGGTAGCATCACAAGCCAGCCCCCTGAATCATGCTAGTTTAGAACGGAGGTGGGGTATATTTAGAATAGTCTTGTATTGTCATTACTTTCCTTTCAACTGATTTGAGTGCTCTCACCCCATCTGCTAGCTAGGTTATTAGGAGATCTTTCTAACCAAATGGAGCTCATTTGATTTATTAATCTAGCTGTATTACTTTGGAAAATTGAAAAAAAGTGGTGCTGCCTTTATGAGCTTGTTGCTATGTTTACATAAAAGCCATGGTTGGAGTGGCATTGGATTCCTTGCTTTGTCTTTGTTAGACAAGACAAGCATACGATCAAATATATTTGATTGACTATTGACTTTATTGTTAAGTAAACGAAAGCCACCTCCAAATCCTTTCTCTGTTTTGGTCAAAGAGCGCTCCAGATAGTATATCAAAGAGGGTCTGGCTCTTGTAATAGCTGCCTTTTAATCATTCTGTGGCATGGAGTGACGCAAAAAGAAGCTCCTTGGTCCTTTTTGAGTACATTGCAAAATGGAGTTTTGGGCCTGTTCGCTGGAGGTTCTTTTTTGTGAAGTTCTTTCTTGTTTTCAAGCCTGCTCCCAGCTTAACGGCGCTTTAACACCTGCCTTGTTCGGTTCGGTTGAATGGAACCCTGGTTCGTTTACATGTGCTGTTCGTTTGGGCACTCGGGTGCGGACCAAAAGAAGAGGTGGTCTCGGTCCGGTTACAAATACTCAATACAAAATACAAAAACTGGTACGGTTTGTTTGTGTTGTGAACGTGATCCGACCCAACTGCAGGCGCATTGTGCATTTTGTGGATTAGACCAGCTCCCATAGCCAGCTACATTGTGCATTATGGGTAGAAGACGAGTGCTTTTCATTAGTTTCTATAACTTACAGCATGATGAATCCGAGCAGACTGAGCAGAGCCACTGATGTGAGGAGGTGCAGTGACTCATAGAGATTTGGTCTGATGACCATATAAGCCCACAACTTTCAACAACACACAAGAACAACGAAATATACTCACTCTTTAGCAATCAGCTCAGGGAAAGGGGGTTTGCGAGGTCTGCTGCACAGTGCCTCATTAAGGCAAAAAACACGTTGTCAGGAGTACATTAAAGTATGTGATGCACTTAATAAAACAATCAAAATTTGGACCAGTTAGAGAGCAGTTTCCTCGCGCAAGGCTTTTTATCACAAATTTTGGTCCGCTTGAAAATGCTGCAGGTGTGAACACAAACCAAAGGCAACTGCAACATTGTAACAAATCGGTCCCTGATTCAGACCAGAGCAAACAAACCAATAGGTGTGAAAGAGTCTCAGTCTCATATCAAGTGCTTTTTGGATTAACTGGTATAACTCCCAGTTTGTAACAGTAACAAATCAGATAGGCATCTTAAAAATGGGTGGAGTCTCCCTTTATAAATGTTTACTTTATAATATGTTCTCACTTGGGTGGAGCATCCGAGTAAAATATTTGTATGGGGAAACACTGTTAACTAGGCAATTACAGTTTACGATTCTGTAACTGTAACTTAAACCATGAATGTGGCCTCTCAAACACTGATCTTATCTGCATATTTCTCCCATCATAGGTGATACTACAGAAGAGTGAAGTAGAGTCTATGGTGCATAGTCCTGGTGATTATATCCTGTTAAGTGCTGATAAATATGAAATCAAGGTAATGGTCATGCCTCGTGCTTTTTCCCCTTATCTTTTCAAGTTTCTTCTACATAGTTTCCATGTATGGACTGTTATACCTGAAATGTCCACATGGTGGAGTAAGTACTTTTTCCCTGCCACCTCCAGGTTTGGCCTTTAGGCAGAGAGATCAACTGCAAGTGCTTGAAGACGCTGTCGGTGTCAGAAGACCGTAGCGTCAGCCTCCAGCCGCGCCTGCAGTTTGACGGACGCTACATCGTCTGCAGCTCTGACCTGGGCGTCTACCAGTGGGACTTTGCCAGCTTTGAGATCCTCAGGTAAAACTGATAAGGAAGAAATTGAAAGATCTGAGGGAACACTGCCAGAGGCATATCCTTTTGAACATTTTCAGCAGTTGACAGCAGTTGCAAACATTGCAAAAAAGCTAACATTGCACTTAAGACTTGAACATTTTATCAACTGCCTAAAAGAACATAGCTGTTCTGTCTGCTGTTTGGTCAAGGAATGTTTCCTTACCCAACATTAGGAACAATAAGTAGACCTACCTTACTGAAGAATGCCCATATCCAGCTGGTGGGCTAATTGACAAAAGGTTATGTTTTTTCAACAATTGTACTCGAGCACTGAATGAGAACTTAAGTCCCAACAAAAAAATGATCGGCTGCCGTAGACATAGGCACTGGTTGGGCTAAAGGTTGCATCATAATTCCAAGAGGAAGCTATGCGTCACACGTCAAGATGTTTGACAGATTTCCCTTTTTTTTTTTACCCTAAATCATTGCTGAGGTTGTTCCTTTGCCATAACATTATTCTCTATTTGTAGCCTACTCAAATACAACCATGACATGTTATTTTTCTAACTGTTGGTTCACTTCAGCACTGATTGATTAATTAATTTTCTGCTCGTTAGGAATGCGTAAGCTATTAGACCTGCACAGGTTTATCCAGCAAACTAAACCTAAAGCAGCAAGCAAATGGCTTGCATGCACAGAAATAATCCGTTTATAAGGAGCTTCCTTATCCACTAGGAGAGGGTGAGTCACAATACTTAATGAAGAGAGAGAGAGCAAGTGCATGAGAGATGAGCCAGAGCGCACGTACGCAGATGGGGAGACGACTAGTCTGCAGGGCTTTGGTGTTGAAATCTATTTATTTGTTCACCCCTGCGTAGATAATCGCTTGCATTTTGTCAATCGGCTGTTAAAAGACCAACTGTACGAGAGACACATGGTTTATTGACAGTGGGCAATCTCACTGTGAGAGAATGGGTCTCACAAAAAGTGCATTGACCTAGGCCACTGCATGGCACAGCGCACATGGTCACTAGAGCTATCCAAACAGCACATGGAGAGAAGACATGTAGATAGAATATATTATGGGAATAAAAACTTTTTTATTTTATTATTATTATTTTTATTTATTTATTTGCCCAGTTCATAATTAAAAAATATTTTTGTGCATGTCGGCCTCTTCACGATAAGGCATTTCTTGTACGTGGAGCTCCAATCTGAAGTGCCCAGCCTGGCATCTTAAGAGGGAACATTGGTCTCCAGTATACCTTGGTTGGAGATGGATTATTAAGTGAGATGTTTTAAGTTGTGCAGCGTGTTTTCTAGCTAGCATTTATTTTATTTTGTGGAACTAATCCTTTGTTGTGAGTGTATATATTATTTGACATGCTCTTTAGCTTATAGTCAAAGAAGTATCATTCATATCTTTATAAGATACTCTCATCTCTTGACTTTTCCAGGGTAATCAAAATGCAGGACCCAGCAAACCTCTCCTTGCTCAGTTTTGGCGAGGTGTTCGCCCTCCTTTTTGACAACCACTTCCTCTATGTGATGGACCTGAGAACAGAGGCGATATCGGGTCGCTGGCCTCTGCCTGCCTACAGGAAGTCCAAACGCGGCTCCAGCTTCCTGGCCGGCGTGACCTCCTGGCTCAACGGTCTGGACGGGGGGAATGACTCTGGACTCGTGTTTGCCACGAGCATGCCCGACCATAGCATTCACTTAGTTCTGTGGAAGGAGAATGGATAAAACAGAAATCTAAACTACGCAGCAACCTACACCGTTAGGTTATGAACCGCCATTTCCACAGGTGCTCTGGAATATACGATAACCCACAGCCAAGTTAGATAATGCATGGACCAAAGTGTTTCTGTTTGTTTGCCCCCCCCAACCCAACCCCCAACCATTTCTTTCTCGGTTCATCCTCCCCCACACACAGCCATGTGATTTGCTCAGAAGGAGTTGAAGTGGAAGGCATGGCCCACAGAACTACTGGTGTACATCTACACTGGGCATTAAGCTCCACCCAGTGCCAGAGTAGCACGTGTTTATGATTGCTGCAGAAAACCTGGAAACTTCTTGTTGGTCCTCTAAAGCTCAATTTATACTTCTGTGGAAATGGTGTGCACAGAGGCGGTCTGTAGAGAGGGCTCGCAGAGAGGGTCTACAGACATGCCACGAACCTCCTGAAAATGGAACAATGCACCATGCAACGCAGAAGCATGATTGGGCCTCAGTCCTGAAGGAGTTACAATGATGATAACGTTGCTGAATGAAGACGCAACTCTTGAAGCCCAAGAGGTTGTCCACAACAATGAGAACCTGTCACAAGAAAGGGTACACCTGTAGAAACTCCCCAGTAATGCAATCAGTAGTTGTTGTTTTTTTTTACTGGAAAAAAGGCTAAGAGGGTTAGGGTTGCCTTAAAACACAGTACTTCCTATGGCACAGTGTGCCCTAGGCTCTTCACAGACCATCCCCCTGGAAGTTGTATGTTGAAATGCTAAAAGTGGTTCGGTGCACTGTATTTGTACCATGTGAAACATTGTAAGGAGATTTCATGTGACTCCCATTGTTTGGTAAATGCTTTTCTTAGGGGTTGTTTGTTTTAAACGTCAACTTGAGAAATGTAGTGATGTGCCTTTTCATTTGATGTGATGATTCAAACTGGAATCCTTCGATGACCCTGGCACATCGCAAGATGAAGATGACTGCATTGTGAATTTTTATTTGGTTTTTAATCCTTCATTCTTATCACACTATGGGTTGGTTCTACAGACATGGGCTATGCCTAGTCCGGGGGGGGGGGGGATTTCACCAAGTAGGACTAGAAAATTACACAGAGAACTTTGAAAAAAGATATTTAAATATATCTTGATGTATTGTATTTCGATCTGTAAAACTAAACTTTAATATTAGGTTTTGGTATGTGATTCAGTGATATATATTGCGAATTGTTAATTATGAACAAATTATCAGAAGATATTCAATATTTTTGGAACGTTATCTGGCTTACTGTGTTACCCGTTAACCTCATGAAATCCCCCAGGACTGAGGATACAGATCTCCATTGAAAGCAAGTTTTTAATCGGGGACTAGGCCATCCATGTCTTTGAACCTGTCCCTTTAACCAACAGTCTGAGATGTCTGTCTTGTCTTATGGCGAATTACCCAAGCTGACTCGCTCCACAAATTGCTTTATTGAAGTGTAGACCATATTAACCTACAAGTTTATTTTTCTACATGCTTCAGTGGTTTGCACAATAAGTAATTGACTAAGTGAGCAACCGACTATCGGCTCAATCAGCACGTCGTATTTTAGACATGGCAGACAATGGTTGAATTGCTGGTTTTCTTGGCACGGCAAGAAAAACAATCTCTGCATTTACACCCTCCCCCCCCAAAAAAAAAAAAATAATGCGCTTTCCTCAAATGGAGGCTTTTGTTTTTGCACCAGGAAATTCTATTAACCTGAGACTTTGTTTTGAGATGTATCTTTATTAGTCCGCAACCACCAAAAATGAGTGCTTTCCTAAAAAAAAAAAGTGTCTTCCCTTGCTGTGGCAGGTAATGCATCACCACTGGCTAGATGGCAGAGCGATTGGAAATATCATTTTTACACCAAACCTCAGTCATCACTCAGCTTAATGACATTCTGTACTGACAAATATTTATTTTGTTTGTTTTTTTTAGATGCTTTTTTTGTACCTAACAGATTCACACACTGTTGTGGGTATACTATGCTCAGTCCTAAATGAAATGCTAAATACAGTATTTACTATTGTCATTTCCATTGGCCATTGTCCTATGTTGTTCCCTGCTCAACACCAGTTAGTCAAATTTGGTCGTCTTGAGTTGGACAGAGCATTTTGACATTTGGTTTGAGATGGCATTTTAAAAGGATAGTTCTACATATAATGATCACTTGGCAAGGTCAGTGTAAATGTAAAATGGAACATGTTATTTGTTGAACTATCCCCTTGATCTGGACAGTGAATATTTTCTGGCCACTGCATTTAAGCGGTGCACAATGCACCACCTCACTAAACTTTATAGTGCACTGTAACAGCAGTTCAAAAGTCACCTGCATTCATCTACAATCAGCTTACTTCAGACCTGTTGGTTGTATATAATACTGCAGTCTTTGAAATAAATGAAAGTAGCTAATGTTTTTGGTAATGTCATTTATATTGTTACATTTGAGTGATACTTGTATGAGGATGTTTGAGAAAATGTCATCTAGGCCATCTGAATTGAAGGCGTGAAATCAAGACACACGGGCTTGAAAGGCACAAAACTGGAAACTTCCTTATACAGATTTGAACACCAGCTATAATGGTTGGGGTAGCCACCTACATCACATACCGAATGATGTGGTTTGCTTTTCTAACCTCACGGTTGATAATCATTTAAGAGATGGGATTGCGTGGGCCCCTTTGAGGCTCACATTGCGGACAAGAAATTTAGTGCATCATCAAAAACTGACAAGATGCTCTCATTAATCCAAAAAGACCATGGGAGTGCAGGCCATTAAGACATATGAAATGCTTGGAAAATGAAATCCTTTTTTTTGTTCTGACAAATCAGATCAGGTGCCAGCCTAGATGGCCCACAGAAAATTGCAAGTAAACGCAAAGCCTACTGGACAGTAGTAGCAGCTGCATGCCATCAAGAAAAACCTTTTTCTCTACATAAGTTTTTATTCATGATTCGGTGTCAATGTTTAAAGCTGAAAAATACAGCAACATACAACAATGCCAAGGTAAGAAATAACTTAGCAAAATATTCACAGAGTAATACAAGTGAGTGGTTGTCATTTTCACAGTCACTACAGACACCAGAAACTTTGTACACAAAATACATGCAATGTCCCATAGTACATAATCTATGTTTTTCCTCTTTGCAGTTGACAAGAACAGAAAATACGGCTTGATCTGACAGATACAAGTATCAAAACAATTGAATAAGTGAAGAAAGGAGAGCAAACAATATCCTCACTAGTAAAGTAAAGCAATACTTGCATCAATACTTCATAAAACAAACTGGAAAGTGACTTCATGTACATTACATAAATTGATGCCAAATGACAGTATTTGGCCAAACATATCTGGACAGTCAATGAAGGCAACAACAGCTACAATACTTGGGAAAGGTGATGAGACAAATTTGTGGTCTAGAGATTTTAGTTGGAGTTGATTCTAAACGAATGACTGCTTCAGGAATACTCGCTGGCACATGCAGAGATGGTGGTATGTTTTTTTTGTTGTATTCATTAAGGGTACAAATGGTAGAAAAATTTAATAATTTTGCCATGATTGGGCTATGTTGCACTTCATTGATAACTGTAGCCCACTTCAAAAGGTAGACTAGCAAGTAGGCTACTATGAGATTTTCTCTATTCTTGCACTCTCAAGATCCCTCAAATTGCTTGTAGTCAAGTACTAATAAAATATATGTGCAACTTCAAGACATAAGTTTGTGAAAATAGCATTTACTGCCATCTTTCATTAAACAGACTATTGGAGACTAAAAGTGTTCTAGTGATCTACGTTCAAAATATTGCAAGTCTTGGGAAGTCTAGGCACACTGACTTTCACATTTTATGGACATTTCAAAATGCACACAAAAACTCTTGAAACTTGACCGCTATACAGCGACCACAGATAAAATCATATGAAAGTAAAATGCAATATTCACTCAGGTTCAAAAAGGTGCTGATGTGATTCAAAGTGGAGCCATGGATCAAGACAGAAGAGAAATGAAAACATTATATTAACACCAATTCTACTTTGTTCAAATTGCAGTCCTTCATTTAAAACACTACATTAACTACTAAATAACTGACATTGGCTCAGTCTCACAATGTGGTGGGAGGTAAGAATACAATAATATTTTTATTTTGGGGGGGGGGGGGATAAACATTCTTCAAATAAAAAGATGGTTAGTAAATCCCATCATTTTTGAGAGAAGTCTTTTAGACTTGCTTGTCGTCAGAATGTTTCTGCCACTGTTATGATTGTCACATCATACATGAATGGCATTTATCGTGATTTACAACATGAGATGCATTACAGCTATGGCTTCAATTAGATCATGTCGATTACAAAATAGATTTTCAAATTGGCAGATTTTATCATACTCATCGTGTCTTTTTGGAGACAAATTCTACAAAATCTGCGATTCAACATCAGATTTTATTGTGCTTTTGAAGCAAATCATTCGGCAACGGTGGCACCAATGCTGATGAAGTCTGTCCCTTTTCCCTGTGTTCCTCAAACTGAGTTATCAAATGAAACAAACTTTAACCATCAATCATCCCTCTCTCTGACCAGCTGCATCCTCCAAGAGGTGCTGAATCAAAGTTATTATTCAACGTCATACCATTTCTCATCGACTGCAAATATTGTCTACAATAAATCCTTAAAAAAATTATATATAAATCATATATTCAAGTGACTCGTTGAAACTTGGGTGTAAATTTGTTTAAACGAACATGACATGCTACACAACTGTAGTCTCTGCATACTGGTGTAGAGAGAAAGATGGCCTTGTCTTTCAGACTTGATGGTAAATGTCCCCTGGTTTGAGACTAACAAATTGAATAAAAAAAAAAAAATACAAATGTTTACAACATAAGTGCAAATCAAAAATGTTTTCCCAGTTTTTGACAAATTGCTGTAATTTGTACGGTAGAAAAACTAAAATTGTCATCATTTATCAACCTAGCAGAGGAAAATCTTGTGTTTTAATCATGTTTTTACATCAACAGTTTTTAATATGACTACCCATTGAGGTAGTGAGGGTAGGTATAGTAGATGTGAGTAGATTCAGGGGCTGTGCCTCTGTTTTCATAAATAATCCAATGTAGGCTTGTTAAAGCAAGTTCCGTACTCCCTTATACATTTACCTCTGGTAAATCTGTAATCTTGTGAGGGACTCAAGTCTGCTTTGTGGCAGAGTCCAAGTTGGTGAAGAGCATTAATTTACAGTGCCCTCCCATATCCAGCTATGGGGCTATTCCAGTGCTGACCTCCAGGTGGTATGATACAAGTCCTCAAGCCGGCCATCAACCACAGTCACCTAACACTGTTGCCCAAACTTGTGCATGTATGCATTTTTTTCCACACAAGCAGAAACCCAACATGGGCTGAAAAACCGATGTGCTCGCTGACACCTTTATAGCAGCGGAACAAACGACAATGAACGAGAAAGCTTTGACAAAAAAAAAACAAGGGCCCATCCTCTGACGACTACATCTATCCTCCCCATTTACATCACACTTAGTCCTGGCTAAGAAGCGGGCGGGTGCGTGAGCAGGTGCTGGCACACATCCAGCACAAAAGAGCTTCTGATTCAGTGTGAAGTCTCAGACATCAGGCGCTTCGTGCTCTCATTTCAGAGGATTCCATCATTTTTGTCAAGAGTTCATTGGACTCCCATACAAATGGGTTTGGCACAATAACTTCCCACTGGGTAAGGGTTTATCTTATTCAAATGACATGAGGTTTGCTGGTATCTGTTGAGAGACAAGGGCAAAGCCGTTAGCATTGATGAAAAGAAAAGAACAATGAAATGACTAAAGACTGACAGGTAAGCTTTAAGACAGTTGACTGGCTTCGGCTTGCAGGTCTTCTCTAAAATGCTGACCCATCAAACAAAGAGATGGGTAACCCATACCTGAGGTCTATTGCTCCTACAAGCCTCCTCCAGGTTTTTGTGCCAGATGATTGCTGAAAACCTGGATCCCGTCTGGAACTTGTAAACATTGCCTGGGAAACAAGGTTGCAAGATGGCTCTCACAAAATTGCAACTAAATCTGAATCGATGCTTAAAACGGGCTCTGTATAGTTCTAACAAAAAGTGTAACAACAGCCATTCTAACGGCTCACCTTTGTCCGGGTCATTGAGATGGAAAATGTTGGGTCTGGCTGGATCGTCTGGCAGAACCACCATCCAGCCTGTGACACACACCTTCTTACAGGGGGTTGATTTGTACTGTGGGACACACAGGAACACATCAGACTCACATCAAAACGGGGGGAAAAACGGACTGCCATTTAACCTTAACCATTATGTTACATACTCTAGTTTGACCAAAGCTGCGTCAATGTGATGAAAATGGAAAAATTCCTGTTTACAGTTTACAGTTTAGTCATTTAGCAGACGCTTTTATCCAAAGCGACTTACAAGTGTGTGCACACCAGAAGAAAGGGTTAATATATATACACTTTCTTTTTTTTTGTCTATGTGGGTGGGACTTTAACACAGGCATCGTTAACGCTGTGAGATTGCAGGACAAGTCTCAAACTTGTTTTGTGCTGGATCTACAGGTCAGAAAAATGTCAATTTAGTGTCTGAATGTTCAGAACACCTTCAACTTGTAAGAGACGGCCCAATATTTACCTTGATTTCTATGGAAAAGGAAAAAAATCACCACATTGGGTCAAAACCTCTACATCGGTCATCGGGATGAATGGAACCTGTGCCCGCTCTAGTCTCCTAAGGTGGGGAGCAGTAAGCCTGCCAATGCTGAGCCTTGTGTAGCTCACATGACACATTCCAGGAAGTGAGAGGGACTTCGTTAGTTTCCCTTTGAAAGGTCTGTGGTTTGACTAAGCACCATTACTTCTTCAAAGTTGCCTTCGTCTATGTTTTTAAGTAACACACTTACATGCTTCCTCTCAGAGGCCCTCAGTGCTTTGGCTCCGTAGAATGTGAGAGTTGAGCCAGAGAGAGCGATCCAAAATCTAGTCCATGATGACAACTGGAACACAATCATACAAATATGAACAATGTAAAATGAAAATAATGGACACACAGTAAAGACCCCCTTTCATTGCTCACCAAGAGATGATGCTACTTCAATGCGATAGGTATCTTAAAGTGAAAAATACCGGCAAAAAAAACCAAAAGTGGTTTAACAATGGTGAAACCACCTAACCTTGGGTTTTCGACCCTCTTTCAGCAAGGTCTTCCTTCGGAGGGGCCCTTCGATGATGACGCTGCCCACCTCACTGCATCCATAGCAGGAGTTGGCACCTGATGGGCTAGGAGATGTGGGAATTGGGAAAGACATGCGAGGTGGGAGTGCAAATAAAAGTAGGATTAAACAATTGAAACAGATTCTTGTTCAGCCCATGCCATTGTGTCTTTTGGAAGATCCTCTCTCCTCGTGACCAAGAATAGCAACACTGTATGTCAAAATATGATGTTCCTGAAGCAAAGTGAAGCTTGCATGCGTTTGCTGACCTTCCCTTGATTATCACATCTGCTAAATGTAGTAAATTAAAAGTCTTTATAGCAATAAAGCTTTACAGATCAAGCTTTATAGATCTAATATTGATAAGGTTGAAGATTTCCTAAGATATTGTGAAGATCAGCTGGCCTACAAACCTTGGCAGCTACAGGAGTATAAGAAAGTAAAGTTGCCTGAATGTCTCTACTTAACGTAGGAAAAGCACAAGTGAAAGTAGAGAGTGTAAAGTAGAGAGGAAGAGGGAGTCTTGGGAAGCTTTCATAACTGCTGGAGGTTCTTGTTTTGTGTCAGACGATGAGCACCACAGGAATGTCATGTTAGTCAAAATGGAGACAAACCAGGGGAGATAGCATGTAATCCTGCTACTCAAGTCCCTTTCCCTTGCGGAGAAATTTCACAACTATGGATATGCAAACACATGCAGCATGTCCATCCTGGGCTTGTACATTACATTATGTTCATGAATCTGTGAATGGTGGTGAGAGATTATTTTTCTTATGAAAACAACAAGATGAGCACACAATACTGAAATACACAGAGCTCCTATTGACGTTTTCAGTGGAGTTGCGTTTCTAGGGAACAGCTTGGACTGCAGATGGTTTCCTGTTGCAGTGCTAGAATAATAATAAGAGGATTGGTCACAGCCCCAACGTTCTCACAGAGGTTATCACAACTGGGAGATGATGCTGCTTCTTACAATGCGTTTTGTCTCCCAGTAGTAACGGGGAAGCCATTTTCAAATGCTTCTATGATGACACTGACCCATCCTCTTCTTATAATTGTAGTTGCAGTGTTTGCTAATATCAACTACTGACAGAAAATCAAATGTGTTCCATTTAGAATTTTTATGTTATCAAGTTAAAACTGTATATACAGAATTCCTAAGTTATAGGAATTCTCACTTCCAAGCACCTTTTCCAAAAGGAAGACCCTCACGTAAGAAGAAAAACTGTAAAAAGGAGAAGACCCTCTCCCTCCCCCATAGCCAAAGAAGACAGACAGGTGGGCACCAGCCAAGCTTGAACCACACCCCTCCAGAGAGGGGCAGGAATGTCAGAGGCTGTGGCAGTGAAACAGACAAAAGAAAAAGGCCTCACAGTTGGAAGCTGACAGTGTGTTGAGCTAAGATCAGATCTCTTAAAGCTGAAGCTGAAGCGTTTCATCATTCCTTATGAATGTCCCAGCTGAAAGAATACTGCAATCCAAGCTTTGGGGACAATGGTAAAGACTCTAAATTGGGGGTTAAAGTAGCAGATATGACTATTGGTATATCATTATATGCTGATGATATAATTTTACTAGCTGTACATGAACAAGATCTGCAGAATATGTTGAATATTGTTGCTGAATGGTGCTGGAGACTTCTGCTAAAACAGGACAGAACACAAATTGTTCATTTTAGGAAACAATCAATAGAAAGAAGTTTATTTATTTTTAATTTTTGACCAACAGTATTGTTATATACTAAGAAGTATAAATATCTACCTTCAAGGAAATGTGTTCCAACTGATTCAGCTGGTAGAGCACTGGGATAAGTACTGAACAAAGTTAAAACCTGTAAGGAACTAGGATTCCGTACACAACTGTACAAGTTCTGCATGTGTCCCGTTTCAGATTATGCTTCACGTATATGGGGTTTGATTGTTCTTGGGAGTTCATAAGCTCCGATATGAGATGGGAAGCTCCAAATATCAGACACAAATGTGAGATGCTTCTACTTTAGGATAGAAATGTAAACATACCTGAGCATAGACTCACTAGAAGGATATTTAATTGGGAAACCTCTAATGGTTACTGGGCCTAAAGTGAAATCTTTATTTTTTGTGAACAATTCATCATTAATTTTTCAAAATAGGTCCAGGGATTGAACCTGGTGACTGCCCACTCACAAGCTTGCTTTTGTAACTCTTCCTGCTTTTTATGCTACTGCGGCTCCACCATTCCCACTCTTATGCCATTGGCTTCTGAAACTCATTACACACAGACCTAAATTATACCCTGCTCTCTCTATATGTAGGCCTATATCTTTACATTCTCTTGTTAATGTCTACAGCTACCTTGACTGAGGAATCCACAAAAATGTTGGGACTGGTGTGGTAATAATGAATGATACATTTGAAAAACGAAGGATAGTCTGGTCAATGTGCCCCAAACCATTATAGCAGACTTCTAATTTTTGGATTAAGCAGTGCAATTTATATCCTAATGTACTATTTCAGCTTTTTTGTTGTTG
>OMKL01063993.1:0-22930 GCA_900302295.1 Parasudis fraserbrunneri | reverse complement strand
TACATCTTTTTCAGTTTGTCCTGAAGAAGGAAAGGAGAATTAAAAAAAATGTTGTATGACATTCCTGTGTAGAGGAGGGGACATGACAGGACAGGAGAGGAGAGGAGGGAGAGGAGAGGACAGGAGAGGGTAGGAGAGGAGAGGAGGACAGAGGACAGGAGAGGGTAGGAGAGGAGAGGACAGGAGAGGGTAGGAGAGGAGAGGAGGAGAGAGGACAGGAGAGGGTAGGAGAGGAGAGGACAGGAGAGAGTAGGAGAGGAGTGTTTGTATTTATGTTAGTGAATACCAATGCTTACCTATGACATGTGCTGCAGGTATTCTGTCTGTGTTCTCTCCATTCAGCTCAGGCTCACGGGCACCTAAAATAATGCATGAGATAACATTGATCAGAAGTCATCATCCTCTCACCTATTAACTCCCTTCTTTTATTTATGAACAATATAAAGCAATCTTGTGCAGCAATGTGGGAGAGGGGTGTGTGGCGAGACTTACCAACTTGCTTCATTGGTGAGCAAGCCTCATTCTCTGTATTCATTTCCTGTGAGATGAAAGATAAAAAGAAATCTCAATACCACATCACATACAAGCACTTGTACTCAAACCCAGACTTTTTCCCCCTTTTAGAGATGTTTCAAGACATGTGGTTTAACATAGACTATGAGAATTATGAGATGCACTAGTCTAGCATCATCTCCTTTCTGAATGCTTTTGCTGAATATGAAGTAGTCAGTCAAGCATCCTGTTTCTTTGACCACAACTGAGAAGAGTCTGGTCTCTACTTACATCTTTAAAGGTCACCAGTCAGTGAGGTGCAAGAACTGCTCATGATGATTAAAGAAATTATAAATGTATGAGCCCTTTTTGCATGTTTGCCAGCCTCTTCTTTCCACTCTACCCACCATACACCTGTCTCCCACTCTCTTTCCAATGGTCAGAGACATTATACATGTGATGGTGAATTGATGTCTTTTTTTTCTTTCTTTTAAAAAATAAAATCCATTCCATCCATGCCATTCATAAGTCTTGATTATAAAAATGGCTTGTTAAGTCTTTAATGCATTCTGTAGAGGAGACAGGCAGTATTTTGCATAGTGGCAAATTTGAATAACAATGCACAATCAGAATTTCATAAGCCTTAGGACCTTTTTGTATGAACCAAGATTCTAAAACCTCTTCCAATGCTCATATCTTTAGTAACTCATCTCACTGCTTCCAGGCTTTCATACAAACATCTCCATGGTATTGAGATCATACATACATAAATCTCATATACCACTCATAGCCAAAGTCACATCTTAATTTAACTGAAAGCTCTTTGCTCTCCAAATTATTTTCTGTATGACATCTCTCACTCACACCCCACTTACCCAACACACACTCCACACTCCACACAATGCAAAGATGGATTGTCAATCCATCTGAACCAGTATAATTAGAATTAGAATCTCTTTGTTTGCCAAGTACATTTTTGCATATACCAGGAATCTGCCCTCTACATTTAACTCACCCTAACTATTTAGGAGCAGTGGGCATCCATAGTCTGGCGCCTGGGGACCAACTCGTTCTAATGTCAGTGCCTTGGTCAGAGGCAATGGCAGGAGTGTGTACTTGGCATGCATGTCCTTTATGACACTGTAGCCTATCTTACCTGTCTTATCCTGAACAGTTCTGTCTGTAGTTTGTGGATCTGGTAGGCACCGAGCCCCAGAGCAGCAAATATCAGCAGCAGGAGGAAGAGCAGAACCATCACCAGACCTGGACTGACCCCCATGTAACCCCGGTTCTTCCCTTGGCTCCTTAATGTCTGCTGGGCAGGGGGAAAGGACCAGCAAGGCACCAGGGTTGGAGGCTGGGCAGAGAGCTGTGGACCCCCACCACTGTCCACATGAAAAACCTGGGGGAATGGATAGCTCTGGTTATAGGTCATGGTGCAGGTCTATGAGAGAGAGGGAGAGAGTGAGTGTATGCGTGTGTGTCGCCTCTGCATGCAGGAGGTGTGTGTTAAAATCTAAGCATCTCTGTCTTTAAAAAGAAAAAAAAAGAAGAGTCTCTGCTCTCAACCCACAACTTCCACCCACACACATAAATGGACGGTGTGATAGGTGCACTCAGCTGCTGCTTCTCACTCATACACTCGCTCACTCCATCCCCTCAGATCAACAGTGATCATTGGACAGGATTTTTTTTTCTTTTCCCCTTTGCAAAACGCATACAGAACACAGTAGCTAAAAGAGAGGAAGTTGAGGGTTTCACCTGACCCTAACTTCTTAACCACACCCTGAGTTTGACAGCATCCTCAAACCTTCTTCAGAAAACGACCCTTTAGCGACTTCCCAGAAAGTAAAGATTAAGAAACGATGAGTACAATATTCTGACAAGCAGGTGGAAGATTACTCAAAAAGAACAGTGCAGCTGTCTGTGCACGGTGCATAGTAACCTACACATGGCCAAAAAATGCACCTGCTCTCAAAAATGTCTGAGGGGATTCACAGATTTAGAGAAATTCTATCCATCCTTACATACACATCAAGAGGTTCTGCTTTGGATGTTCTGTCCCACTGACGAGCTATTTTCTTTTTACTTATAAATTTTTTACACTTGGCACACTGGAGGAAACATATTCTACATATGACCCTAGGTTTCCATACATTTTTTTTTGCATTCCACATCAAAACTAAAGGTCACAAGTGACTGCAAGCTTGGCGCTGCCAGTAGCCACTCCCCATGGTTTCAATAGGGAATGCAGACAATTCTAGAAATTTCTGGAGAAACTGAAGGACAAATTTAAGAACGTTTTTTCCCACAAAGTGCAAATATAAGTGGGATACGGTACTGTAGGTGTAGGATAATCATTATATTACCTAGTAATCAATCTAGTACCCAGACCTTTGGGACCTTCCAGTAAGGTCTGGTGACTTTGTTCTAACAGAGATGACTAAATGGAATGGGTGAAGGTGTGGGCAGCAGAACAGTGCTGCTTACACTGATGTGTCGGGGAATGTAAATAACGTGGATATTCATGGGGTTAATTCCCAATTACTTCCGTTAGTAATGACTCAGTAAAGTAAGCAGGTGCCCAATAATAGATAGCATCCCTTGCAATTAATCAAATTTTTGTGGGTCAATGAATGATTCACAAGTATCAGACAAACTACGTTTATTCCACAACGTATTCTTTTAAGAACCAGTACAATGATGTTAATTCAGTCAGAAAAAGCTTATTGTGGAATGTTAACACTAAGGATGTCATTTTTTCAGCTTCGGTTGAATCAATTGATTTGTTTTAATTGTTTTAGTGCATCCTCTCTGAGCACAGACAACTCTAAGTATGTTGAGGGGGTGTGGCCCTCTGGTCATATCATATTAATATCATAATATATGAAGCTTTCAAAATGTAAACAAACTCATGGGATTAGTCACACTCCTACATAGAGCTGTCGCTAGACCTGTAGGTCACAGCCTGCAAAACATGTTGGACAGTGGAATGTCTTCCAACTTTCTGCGTAGGAGTATGGGGACCACTGTGATCGGTTGCTAGGGAGATTAACATTGGCTAACCTGAGCTAGCAGGTGATAAATAAATTGGTCTGTGGATGTTTTTGAACCACTAAAATTAACTAAATTAATTAGCAAACTAGTTTCATTACTTGCTTGTGGACTAGCTAGCTGATATCCTTTACAACAACTGACAACTGACAGACTGACTGATGGGCCAATCAGGATAACCGGAGTAGATTATGACATGTTTTCAGGGAAGCAGATTGGATATCTGAAATGGTTTGATTCTGTTGATATCCAGGGAGATAGCGATCAAAGGGCTTTAGTCATTATTTTCACAATAACAACAGTTCTAACATTTTGGGTAATTTTACATCAACATACCTTCTGTAAAAGAATGCAATGCGATTGAAAAGCAAAATTTTCATTGTACTGAATCTTTAAAGGCCTCTACAGACGACCACCCGCAAAATCTCTTTACATTGGTCGAGCCATTGTTTTCCTATGGGGAGAAATTTTAATTTTAATTATTTAAACTTTGACCTCGGTTGCCGAAGATGCTCTATACAAAAGATGACGCATTACAAGCTGCGCCTATTGTATGAAATGGTATACGCTTCCTGTCTCCTAGGTGACCGCGGTCGCCTCTCCCTCCATCCCCCCACCTCGGTTGGTTCAGTACCAACATATAGCTGAGACAGAGACAGGTCTCGAACAAAGTTAATTTTCTCCTGATTTGTCTGTCTGAAAAATACCATTTTAGTGTCAGAATGTTCTGAAGATATGTGGCTTGGGGAAAATTGGTCCAATATTTACTTTGGTGACTATGGGCAAGGCAAGGAAAGGCAAGTTTATTTATATAGCACATTTCATACACTGTGACAATTCAAAGTGCTTTACATAAAATAAATAAATAAATAAATAAATAAAAAGGAAAGAGCATGGAAAAATAACTATAAAAAAAACTATACAAATAAAAGGCATAAAAATAATCTTTAAAAATCACATTTGGTGTATTTGGGGGTGGCCCATTGGGGTCACAATTTCCCGGTTAAAAACAGTAAGAACGTGATCAATGTGAGAATTCCTAGTACTATGTGACCAATTTTGTATTTCCGGTCGTTGTATTTCCTGTAAATTGTCAATCTTGGCTTTAGGCTTCTTCACAATTTTGTGTTTCTTTCAGCTCAGTTATTTAAGTCCTAGACCTACTTTGTTATCAATCTATCATCGTCAGTATAAATCCAGGTTTCTTACTGTCAAAAACCTTGGTTAAAAAATGTAGGGACTCGAACCCTAATATTGTGAATAATTCCTTAACAAGACTGCAATTTTAGTAGTGTCAATTAAGTTGATATGAAATCTGTTTTATCAATTTACATGGTGCATTATAGCAGCAGTTAAAAAGCAGAGGTCAACATAAAGTCTTTAGCCTATTTTTAAAATTGGGGCAGATCTAAGCTCTTCCGGAAGTTTATTTCAGCTATGTGTAGCATAATAACTTTCTGAACCGTGTCTGGCGCTACCAATGAGAAGACAGCTTTATGTGATGTAAGCAAAAGCAACTTCCAAACTAGAGTGGATCACGTTAAGAGAAAAAAATGTCTTTGTTTTGGAGTGTAACACTACATAAAAACTGACCACCATCTTTGCAGGAATTTTGTTGTTTGTACTCATAAAATAGACTACCTCAATGATGACGATCACTTAAGATACCTGCGCCCAACCTCACAGTGCGCAAAGAGCAAATTTCTTATCATCTGCAAACAGGTTATTTATTTGTTTATTTAAAAAGGAGAGTGGGCAGTCCACTCCCCTTAGTATATTTTCTTTATTGAGACAGTTGGAAGGCTGAGAGGGTGACAGAGTGGGGGAGACACAAGGGAGAAGGTTCTGGTAGGATTCAATCCCATGCCACGAGGGGTGCTTGTGGCTCCAGAGGTGGGAGTCTTAACCACTACACCAATTCTGGGCACTAAGAGACAGTTTATTGGTAAACAGTGATACAGCAGTTTCAGAAGCTCGTAGTAGTCTCAGTGGGAGGATAACGCTGCCACATGTAAAAGACATATTTCATGTGTCTGCTTTCATGCTGGCTTTGTGAGAACTGAGAGAATGAAGGGGAGGGGTTAACACCAACCAATCCTGCAGTGCTTGCTGACTTTGACTTAGAGGAAAGTTAACACTCACCCATTCCCTCTGCACTCAATGAATAGTTTCCAGCTCTGTGGCCGGCCACCTAATAGGGTCTGTTGTTTCCTAGGATAGCGTGCAATTATGTCCTTCTGTCATTGTGGTTGTAACAGTTTCCATGAAGACAACTATACAAATCTGTCACCTAATAAAGAACAAGGGCTGACTAAGAATGGTTGCCGGTTAGCAGCAGTAGGCTTTTGGTGGTTTTGCTAACCGGCATCTCTCTAACCTCACATCTGATAAAACGATGATCTGCATCACTGTGGGAGAATGTTGCTTGTATGCAGACCTGCTTCAATACAACTCTCTGACCTCTGATGATCTCTTTGCAGTCTGCCAGCTTGTCTGCCATCTCGAGTGCCACCTCTTTTCACAAGTAATCGCAAAACAAAAGCTACTGACAACATATAGATTGTGTGATGAAGCCCAGTTGAGTGTGCAATACAAGGCAAAGCAAAGGTCCATTCCAACATGAAAAACGTCATTTATTTCTAACCAAACTGATCCTAAATTCTCTGATACAAGCTTTTAGAATGTCTGTGCCATGCAGCAGCAGCAGTTGTAAGGCTCCTGCCATGCCCCGTCTCTCAGGTGAGTTTCATTTCTCCAGCTCTCTACAGAGAGGGAAGCCCCACCATGCTTTGCACATACAGATTCTCTATCTAAAACGACACCTCGACGTCAAGACTTAACCGCCATATACCCAATAATGTTCCTGCTCTATACAAGCTGATGCACCAATTTCTCAGAAGTGACATTGCCGAGAGCGGTCCCCACAGCACCGGCACAGGGGGGGGGATAAGAGGGAGGTGTTTGGGGTCTAACCAGGTCGTGGGCAGCATTGCTGCTGTAGTATGCACAACTAGACGATGAGTCTTGAGACCTGCTGAGTCAGCAGGCATCTTCTCCCTCTTTCACACACTCACTTCTTTTTTGCATCATGGTGTTATCTGTGGTAATGATGACTGATTACACAATACAGATGTGCTGCCTGAAAGAAACAAGAATTAATTTCTCAGCCTAGATACATCAAACAACAAATCTCTTTTCTTGCTTGGGCTATGTAATTGTTCCAAGGAATTTCAAATAGGAGGATTAATGCCTATACGTTATTTGAATAAACATCAAGATTCAACCATTTTTATTATTTGCAATATTTTTTTTAATTTATTCATTCAAAAAAATATAGAAAACTAATCACGAACCTGATGTATACATATACAGATTACTCTGTAATCTATAAATGTCATGTGTCAGACTCCTCATCTGAGGATGAATAACAGTCTAGTCCCAGGACATGCCTTGTCCCCTCCTCTATTGGTCCACTGTTGCTGCATTTCTCTGTGTTCCTCTCTGTTGTTCCTCTGATAGATTCACAGCCTAGCTTATGTTCTGTGATGGCACCCTTCTGCCCAGTAACAGACCCCATTGGTATCTTTTCCCCTCCAGCCACTGCAGTGTCTTTACTCTGGGCTATGACAGTCTGGCTCACAGGAGAACTGTGGAGGTTGGGCAGGCCTGCCTGCAGCACCCTAGCCAGGCTCTGTGTGGGAGAGGAGCCTGGCTGAACTACTGGTCCTCTACACCCAGCGAGTGCCACCGCCAGCCGGGTATGGTCAAAGGAGAGGGGCTGGTCCTGGTCCGCACCAGCTAGTTCTGAACAAGGACTGGTGGCGGCCGAAGTTCTGGGCTTGGCCTCTGATTGGCTGAGGTGTCCCCATCTCTCAGCAGATGAGGTTATGTTACTTCCTGTCCTTTGGTTAGCAAAATCACTCTCACCTCTGCTCAGTGGATCACTAAGGTCATGTGAATCCAAACACAGTGGTTTCTTAGCTGTAAATGAAAATGAAAACACCAATGTGAGAGATCACACACAGATCACAGAGGACTTCGAATGATGATGAAACAGCTTTGCTGTCTTGTCAAGAAAGTGAATCGGTAACACAATTCAGAGACATTAATTATTAAATGCAGCATAATTTTTTTTTCATTACCCTGGATCAAAGAGTTCTATTCCTCTGGATCCGTGATGCTGACCTGTGCACAGCAAGGCATGCACTTCTTCTTCATGGCATCGTATCATGTCAGCTCTTCTCAAACTATACGCTAGGGATCTCCACTCTTGAGTTTTTTTTACTGAGGTTTATTAAGATTTGTATTGTTTATAATTATTATTATTTTAAGAAAAGAAATGTCTTGATGCATGCAGTCTAGGATGGCTCACAGGGGAGACATAAACTTTGACTTCGTTAGACATGAGTCAGAATAAATACCCATCTGATGAACTGACCAGTGGTTGGAGAGCCATGTGTGTCTGCTCTTCTCTTGGTGTATGCTCGGGGAGTCCATGGCTTGTGTTTACATGAAGGGTCGAGAGCTCGTAGTTTGGTGATGAAACGTTTGTACTCTTTCTCCAGAGCTTCGATACACAACTGGAACTCTGCTATCTTCCTCTCTGGGTAGTGGGTCAGCTGGGACTGCTGAAAGACAATAGAAAGGTACCATAAACATACCTGCCATCACTCCTGGTAGGTCTGGGAGGTTTACCGCTACAGATCCATGCAAAGGTATGGATTTTTACTATACCATCGTCAATGGTATTTAGAAATCATAAATTATACATGTATTTTTAAGCGAATCTGAAAACTGTTTATTATTATGATTTTGGTATCAATTCTTTATTCAAATATGCCCTTTTGAATGAAAAAGCACCATGACAATGTGCAATGTGAAAATTTACCCTGGAAAAAAACAAATACTGTCAAATATTGTTACACTGTCAAAGTAAAACAAAAAATAAACAATGAAAAAACTAACAAAAAAAACCCACTGACATATTTTGACCATATCACCCAGCCCTAACTCCTGGTTTTCCAAAGTTTCTACCCAATTGTAACTCTTTCTCCTGCTCTGCTTCCATTTAGCCATTTCTCCCATTAATCTCTGGTACTTAAGAGCAATTCCTATTCATGAAAATGAATGAGTGTTTTGCACCCTTCACTTGAACTTGTGAGTCACAATGCACGTTCCCTCAAACATTTCCTATTTAAAATATAAATGTGAGGAACGATATGGGCTAAAAGAGGAAATGACGCAGGATACATAACTGTCTTACTCCATCAATATTTGCTAAAGACGAGCTGTAAAAAGTGGGACAATCATCAAGATCCAGTCTACAAGAGGAAGTTGATAATTATCTTCAACTATTACAACAGACTGTAGTTGTACTGTAGGGTACATGAGAAAATTTTACTGTTAGGATGGGTATTGACCTATTAATTTAAAAGCCAAGTATAAACTATGAAACAGACAACCATTTGAATAACACAGATGAAGCCTAAATGATTTTCATTATAGAAATTGGCAAATGACAGCCTAAGTAACAAGGTCAGCCCAACCACAGATGCCACAGTCATCCATGACAACCTTATTAACAAGGCCAGCCCAACCACAGATGCCACAGTCATCCTACGAAGTATAACCTAAGAGTGGGCCTAAAGGAGGGGTGAGTGTGTGTGTCTGTTCACATGCACATGTTGGATGGTGTGTGTGTGTGTGTGTTTTGTGAAAATTACCCTTTTTCTCATAATTCAACTATGCACACGATTGCCTCTAAGTAACATCACACATTTCAAATGTGGAATAGTGCTCTTACCTGCAAGTAATACTCTATTTCACTCTTGATGCTAGGGATCCATTTTTTCACAGATGAAGCAGAATTAAGTGTAGACTGTGGAAGAAAGTAATCAGCTGAAAGGGGCCCAGTTCAGGTAAAACTAAGCAGAAACTAATATTATACCCATTAAATACATTCAACTGAATTGTGAACTCAACTGGTTGTTACCCCTAACTTTTAATTACCAGTTTGGGTCTCCGTTCGTGTGCATCTTTGATTCGTCCCTCTGCAAAAGATATTTCAGTTAACCTGTTACATTGCTCGACAAGTAACGATAGCTGATTAACTTATGTGTACTGAGCAGGCTAGCACCAATGCTACAAATAGCTAAACGTCAAACGCAACAAACTATGTCCACTAAATGGCATGCTATTTCATATGTGGGGATAACAGTGATGTATGTGCAGATGAATGCCTTTCACTTCAGCAGATCAGTTGACATTAGCCTAGTAAAGTTAGCTAGCAGCTAGTTGGGATAACGTCCAGAGAAGTAATTGCTTGGAGGCTAGCTGGCCAAATGGTAACGTTATATGCAGCAATTGTATAAATTATATTGGGCAGCTACTTGCCCTCTCTTTCTTTCTGAAGCCAGAGTCTGTTCAATTTCCCATGCTGTTTTTCCTCGTTCCTTGCCATTCCAAGCTACTAGCTACACAACGACAACAGTGTCACGTGCGGAGCTGTCGTCGTCATGTGAAACGAACGTGCATCGTCGTAGACTCATATCAAAGATATTTCAATAGGAGACTAACCAGGTCCTTCTCACTTCCTGTAATTTGTCACATGACCTACACAAGGCGCGGCATTGGCGGGCTTACATTTGGCGCTGCATTGAATGCGTTATCTTTTGTTATCTACCATCTTTGCTCAGAACTAACATGTCTCAGATAATACCTCTATGCAGATTATCCAGGAGTAAACATGATTCAATTGTCCTTTGCCTATTTACAAATAAAGCGAAGCCGACTGTCTCTGACGCTGCAGCTACAGCAATGGTATTTCGACATGTGTTTTGAAAAGGTGTGAGTAGCCTAGTACTGTAGTATTCATGTTGTTGTAGAAGTAGGATTATGGGCAATAATGGGCATCTTAAGTACATTTCAGAATTTTTTTTGGCCTATTGCACTCTCAAATGTAACTCTTGGAGTAATATTTCACATAGAGAAAAAAGAAACCTTATCTTCATCAAATGAAAAATCAAACAGATTACTCCACCTTGTGGTAGCCTAAAGGTGTCCTCCTGGGGTTGGTTGTAGGTTGTAACCACTGACCTGCATGAGTCCCAAAAGTTTCTCTTATCAAGGATCCCCCCAAAAAATCAGGCCATGGATGCTATTTGACAAGATTCTGTTTCAGGGACCCCATCTGAGAAGATTTTTCTTGTTTTGTTTTTGTCCAGAATTCCAAACCTGTCCATACTGTAGGAGTTGATATAACAGTGGAGCGTGAAAACCATGATCAGAGTAGTCATTCTTACATACATACATTATCACATTGTGTTAACTTCTACTGTACAAAATAATAGTGAAATTAAACTATTCCTCATTTTGCTTGGGACCCCCTCAAGGATGCCAGGTCACCCCCAGACCTAACTTTGGAACTATGGCCTAGTGTTGAACACTTTCTCAAAAATAAATAAAACAACAATAATAATAATAATAATAATAATAATAATAATAATTATTATTATTATTATTATTGTTATAACTCTGTATACTGAGTGATTGAGAGTGCATATAATTTGCATAAAATAACACACACAGCCTACATATTAAATCAGCAACTCTAATAATAGTATATCAATGTTAGCAATCCTTCTCCATAGCCCAGTGAGTTTTACATTCATCTGGGTTACAGAATAACTGAGGAATTTCTGTCTATGATCCTCCTTCTCCTCTTCCTCTATTTGTACTCCTCTTCCTCTATTTAATGAGAAACATCTTTCTCTTGAGTAAGACTGCAATGTCCTCATGCTCCAGTGTGTCCCCACCCTCTGCCACCTGAAGTGGAGTCTTCCCCACATTATTAGTGGCCTGCAGGTTTGCTCTCTCTCCGGGTCCCACCTGCCCTGTCTGGCCCCAACCCACCAGTCTTCTTACTACCTCCTGATGCCCGGTGCGGGCAGCACAGTGAAGAGGAGTGTCTTTACTGTTATCCATAGCATTGATCTTCGCCCCGGCTCTCAGGAGCTGCTCAGCCACGCTATCATGTCCTCTCTCAGCTGCGGAGTGGAGAGGAGTTTTCCTCCATACATTTCTCTCATCAATCCCCTTGTTCTTCAACGCATGTAGGAGAGCTATAACCACAGCAGCGTGCCCATTAGCTGCCGCATAGTGGAGAGGGGTGGAGCCATCCATATCCTTAGTCCCTCCCCTTGCTTTATGGGACAGTAGGGAAGTAACAGCATCCACTCTTCCCTCCATGGCAGCCAGATGGAGGGCAGTTTTCTTCTCCTTGTCAGTGGTGTTGGGGTCAGCCCTGGCTGAGAGCAGCAGTCCCACTGCAAGGTTTTCTCCCTGGCTAGAGGCTGCCCAGTGCAAGGCTGTCCTCCCCTGCCTGTCCCTGACTCCTGGGTCTGCCTTGCTCTGAAGGAGCTGGCTCACTGTCTCTGCGTGGCCCTGCTGGCTGGCTATATGCAGAGGAGTCAGCCCATCCTGGGCCACTGCATTTACCTAGGAAGTTAAAGTTAACACAATTCACACAACATTCACAAATAATACAAGGGTTCAAAAAGCGCTTTTTGCATTTGTTTTGGTTATGTATTTTGAAATCTCTGAGTTTACCTGTGCTCCAGCTCTCAGTAACAGCCCCACTAAGGCAGACCTGTTGTGTTGTGCTGCCAAGTGTAGAGGGGTATGGGCTTTAGGCCCAGTGATGTTGGGATCTAATCCCTTGTCCAACAGGGCCTGTGATATGGGCACACTGCCGCTCTGGACTGCCAGGTGCAAGGCTGAGGACTGGTTGGGTAGAGTAGCATCCAGTTTGGCCTGTTTTGCTGCTAGAGCTCTGAGATGAAATAGGGACATTTGTCATATAGCCAAATATCTTTAACAGTGGATTTCTATGCATACAAGGTAGACAGGAAGAATAAAATGTACTATAAAATATTTATAATCACTGACAATATCTCTTATTTTGTTCAGCATATTTTCAGGGGTCACTAGAACAAGTCCTGGATGTGTGGAAGAGTCAACTGGATGTATAGATTTAGTTTTGATTTAGATGTCTTGTCACTGTCAGATGAATACCTGAATGCTTCAGTGTGTCCCAGGACAGTGGACAGCAGCAGGGGAGTGTATCCATGTTTGTCACACACGTTGACATCAGCTCCACTGTCTATTAGAGCAGTCACCACCCCATCCTGGTTCTGTCTCACAGCCGAGAAGAGAGCTGAGCCCAGGGCCTCTGCGCTGAGGGCTCCTCTCGCGCGACCTAACAACATTAATGAAGTGGCTCTTTTTCCACGTCATTTAAAACTGTAATCAGCAACATTTCACAAATGAAAGTGAAATGCATATTCACATGACATTAATGGCTTTGTAATTATATTTAGTAATACAATCGTATATGTAGAGTACAATGCCACAACTTGATATTACTGTAGATCCCACGAATTTGAGCTACTCAATGTAAATTTTGGCCCAAAGAGCAGGTGACATCTAAGTACAATTTATCACAAAACTAGTTTTGAGACTTACCAAGCAGAAGATGGAGAATTGACCCAAGGTTGAGTTTGATGGCTACATCTATTACTGCTTGGTCAACTTTTGCCCCTGCATCAAGGAGGACAGCCACAGTTCTCTCATTGTCACCAGTAACTGCATGGAACAGAGCTGTCTTCTTTTGTCTGTTTCTAGCTTCAACAACAGCCCCATTCTGCAGCAGTACCTCAGCCAGCCTCCAGTCATCTTCCCTGGCTGAGATGTGGAGAAATGAGTCGTGTGTCTGGTTCTTCAACTGCTGGGTCTCCTCCTTTACAAGAGCTTTGACTGAATTCAGGTGCTGATTCTTCATTGCCAGGTGGATAGCAGTCTTAGCCTGCTCATCAAGGGCATAGATGGGGGCCCCAGCCTTTATGAGGGCTTGTATTACCTCAGTGTGCCCCCTGCTGGCTGCCCTATGAAGAGCTGTGCGACCCTCACTGTCCCTCAGGTCAAACCTGGCTCCTCTCTTGAGGAGGAGCTCAGTGACTGGCAGGTGGCCATGTTCTGCAGCTACATGCAACAGTGTCTCATTAGAAGAATTCACAGTGTTGATGTCAGTGTCTTTCAACAGCTTCTCCAGAAGTGAGAGATCCTTTCCTGAAGCAATGATGCTGAAAATTCTTTCTGGATTGTTTTGTGCTGTTTTAATAACTGGGACATTGGTGTCAGTGATTGTTCTGTCTTCCTTCTCAGTTTTGGACTTCTTGCTCTCTTTGGTGGTAAATGAATTATGGGTCATCGGAGCGTCAGCTCGATCAGTAATTTTACCCAACCCTTCCTCATCCCTCTCTAACAAGTACCCAATCAATTGCCTCCTTGTGTCTCGAATGCTCTCATTCACGCCACCCACATAGCCCTTGATTCGCTGATAAAGGTCTGGTTCTACCAGCATTAGACAGGGATGGAAGAATTTCCGACATGCCCTTTCACCTCTGGACAACAGGATGTCCAAGACCCTGGAGTTCTGTTCTTCTCGTGTCCTGATGGTCAAGACGATGGATCTCTTGGCTGCCGTGATGACCCCCTCTGTGACGAGATGATCCAGTAGATCCTCAGTATGTGAAATCCCATAGACCAGATCCCTCCTTTTGGCTCTGATCACATCTACAGCATAGGGATTGGTAGAGTTGGATGCCCCTTGAGCATTTGGAAAATCCTTGAATATTGTGTTGATCATTTTAGATGCCATGGCATTTTAAATTTATAGTAAGTTGTTCTTCATGTGTCCAAACACTCAGCAAGCCGTAGTTCAAACAAATGGTTCTTCCTGTGTGTTTGTGTATTATATGTCATTGCTAAGTGAAATATCTCACCCTAGCAACCAGGTAAATAGAGAAGGCATTTAGATCCAGTCTACCTTTCTCAGTCCTTTGTGTGGCAGTGTGACCATGAACTGACATGGCTAATGGGCATTAGCTACTATATGGCAGATTTTACAGTATATTGCTCCTAATTGCCATGGTGGTTATGTGTTTGAATATAATTAGAGCATTTCTGCATCACTGTTTTCACTAAACAATGTTCAACACTGCCAACAGCAAAATAGGAGACAAAATAAATTGCATTGGCTACTGTTGGCAAAGCATAATTGTGGCATCAGAAATTATCTGTTGCATAAGCATCAGCATGGTAATGTAGCCATAACTGTGTTACCCAGGGGCTAGGCCTGTTGAACCCCCATATAACAACAACAACAACACTAATGTAGCCATAACTGTGTTACCCAGGGGCTAGGCCTGTTGAACCCCCATATAACAACAACAACAACAAAACACTAATGTAGCCATAACGGTGTTACCCAGGGGCTAGGCCTGTTGAACCCCCATATAACAACAACAACAACAACACTAATGTAGCCATAACTGTGTTACCCAGGGGCTAGGCCTGTTGAACCCCCATATAACAACAACACTAATGTAGCCATAACTGTGTTACCCAGGGGCTAGGCCTGTTGAACCCCCATATAACAACAACACTAATGTAGCCATAACTGTGTTACCCAGGGGCTAGGCCTGTTGAACCCCTATATAACAACAACAACAACAACAACAACACTAATGTAGTCTAATCTGTCAAACCAATTCTGCACCGTACAGCTCTAAAATGTTGTCAAACAAAAATGGTATGCTCCTGCTCCCCTCTTGGACATGTTATAACGGATTGCTACTTGATAGATACAGTAATATTTATATTATATTAATAGGTTATTCATCACTGGGGGTGTTATTCATCACCCCTACTTTCAATAACATGGGATTGCTGATAGGTAGTAGGCCATTTCCACAGTGGAGTGATAAGGGGGTTAACATGCTTGGTGATATTTGTGATGGAGATGGCTTGTGTGCATTCCAAGATCATAAATCAGTGTACTTTTAATTTACAGAACACATCTTTCTCTTTTTATTTGCAGCTTTGGGCTGCACTTAAGGCTCAAGGTGTACCTAATAACTTTATTTTGTCTGAGCATCCTTTGTTTGGGATAATAGACTCTAAAGTAAAGACAAAAGGTCTGGTTGCTACTATTTATCAATACACACTAACTAATTCTTATAAATCTTTACCCCGTGATGCACTATGGAGAAAGGACATATCGGACTTAAATCCAGACTTTGACTGGGGCAAGGTGTAGACTAACATTCTTTTATCCTCTAGAAATCCGGATCATCAGCAAATCCATTATAACTTTCTACACAGAACTTCTTTAACGTCTCGTAAGCTTTGCTACATGAAGATTCTATACAGCCATTTATGTACCTTATGCCATCAGAATCTACCTGGAGCCTTTATGCATATGATCTGGGAATGACTGCCTGTTGCGACATTCTGGCAAGAAGTGACCACTACATTGTCCACAATAATGGCACAAACTCTACCTGAAGTCCTTCAATACTCATTTTAAATTATCTGTCCACAATTAAGATCCCACAGTATCAGAAACGTGTCTTACTTGCTCGTCTGACGACAGCAAATGTATTTTTGTATGCTATTGTTTTACTTAATGTGAATAAAAACATTTGATCACAAAAAACTTATTCATCACTCTCTATGCAACATTCGTTTTTTTCCCAGTAGGCCTACGTCCAAGAGACATAATTATAACAAAATGAATTATCTATATGAATGAATATATATTTTTCCCTGACTGTGTGAGTGTTTCTATTTTAACAACAAAGATGGTTTGTTACTATTGTAATTACGCAGTCAATAATTTGCTTTTACAAAGTAGCATACAATCATTACATTGAAGAATTTGGCAGACCTCATTGAACTGCAGCATACCCGCTGAGCGCTCAGTATTTAAATTAGTGAGGCGCCTCACTTCCCGTAAAACACGCCTAGTTGAGGTGACGTAGGTCTTCCGATTGTTCTCTGTCCTTATATGGTCAGGAAGGATACCGTTTTCCGGAATGATGTCATTCTTGCCCAAGTTTGGGCAATCAGATTAAGACAGATTTACTCTATGACAGTAACATGGTCAAAACACTGACCGGCACTTGATATTATGTGAATAGGCCAGTTCTATTAAAATTGCAATACAGATTCACATAAATGTGCAACTATTTAAGAACCACTCAGAAAATCCAATTAGCCACTTGACCATCACTTATAGTAAGTGATTTTATCATCCATGTAGATTTAATTGAAATATCCCCATCTGTGCCTGCATAGTCTCAAACTGGCTTGGCTCTGCTGTGATATTCATTTGGAATAATTATGACGTTTAAAAGTTTTAAATTCTGACGCATGTTTAAATAGGATATTTTACATTCCATGTAGCTTTGTTTTGTTTGTAACATCATTTTGAATTCAAACCTTTCAATTCCAGAGGAATTTCTTAGAACTTCTTTTTGTTTTTTATTGCAGAAACATTCATTCACAGTTTAACTTGTTTCCCAACTGTTAATCTCATATTGCCTCTGTTGTGTATTCTTTAATTTCATGTTAATCATGTAAAGCCTGGCCATCAGAATGTGTTCTTTTTTTACCTACATTTTAAAGAAAATAAATTGGCCAGTGAAAATATTGTTTCTTATACATTTTGTATTCACATATATGCCACATACAAGGATTTTCAGTAGTTTTAGAACTAGGCCTATACCGTTTCTCAATCTCAGTTGGCTATATGTAAATTGATTAATACCATATGCATTTACAATAGGCCTACATTAATTTACCTACAAATATTTGATAAGTAGCCTATAACATCACCATTGATTGCACCTAAATAAACCAGGCAATAGAATATAAAGGCTTTGAGGCAGCAGATAAAATTGTCTATTAGGCAACTGTTAGACAATATCGCCCTCTAGTGGACACTGTTACTTAAACAGGAATTTAGGGGTCTAGTTGAAATAAGGTCCCTGATTCCAAAACAGGTAGAGTATAGAACTTTTTGTATATCACCTATGTAGGCTGTCTCACTGTCACTGGGTATAACTTATGTTCAGTACAACTGACAGTTTATTTTCATAGTTTAGAGTGCTATATATGGTTTATGGGCAGTTAACAAGCCACAATGGAAATAAACCTTTTCTGGCTTTGCGTTTAGGCCTACATTCTTGATAATCTCAATGGATATCATGGCTGCACTGCAACATTAAACTGTATTTTGACTGATCTCAACCAGTCAATCAACCAATCAATCAGTCAATCAATCAATTCATCAGAAAAGTTTGAGCTATAGTAGGGCCTAATACAGTTATTTGGGAAAGTATGGGCCATATCTTCCATGCCATCAAATTATTTGTCTGATGTAGACTGCAGTGCCACAGAATGTCAAAATCGTATTTAAACAATAGTTAATATGTGCCATCTATTATAGACTGGTAATGTTCTACAATTTCCTCTCTTCTTTGCTTCTAATTCCAACCCTAATCGTTCATTATTGGTTCAAAAAGAACTGGTGCAGGGCTTTCTATATTTGCACCACAAACAGGAAATTATGTTTATTAGTTCAACAATGCTATGATAGGTAATGTGACGGAAGGCATGCATTTTCATGCCACCTACACTGTAACAGAGCAATTGATTAATATCTGCAATTCTGTTTTATGCTATACTTAGGCTACTTAAAGTTGTATTAACACTGAAATAGAATGTGATTACCGTGTATGGTTTTGATGCCAGTGAATATAGGGCAGAATTTGAAGGGCTACCTGCTTTAAATTTTACCTTGTCAGGTAGGACTTCAAGTGTAGCTGATTGGTATTGGGTACCCTTCTCAAGTTGCACAGTAATTTGCAGTATTGGCCTGCATCAGTGAGTGAGCTGGGTCAGACTGAAACACAATCACTTAGCTTGGATCAATACTAGGCACTAATGGAATTTACCTTGAGGTACTGGGAGCTAGCTGCTCTTGCAACATGTTGCAACATGTTTTATTGTGTGCACTCCAACACTGGTTTTGTCTTGTCACACACTCAGAACACAGAGGCACCATTGCTTCATTTTATGCAGTTTATTACATTTCTTAAATATTGATTAGTTTCTGAAGTGCTCAGAAAACAAACATAAAAAAAATTATACAGTATTCTTATTACAAATGGTAAACATAAGTACTCAAGTTGATCTTATATACATATAACAATGAGTGAAACCCCATTAAACAACTTTAGAAAGAAACAAGTAAATCTTGAAGCTTTTCTAACTTAAAGAACAGTTTCTTACAATTAAGAAAAAGTACATTGTACTGTAACTCAGAAGTCAGGCAGCTTTTGTTAAAACTTTTCAGCCTCTCAGTGTTGGCCAACACGCCCAAATTTGGAGTCATATGGCTACAGCAAGAAAAGTCTATTGCATGTTCTTTTATCCTCTAATACTGAATTTCTTCTTTGATGGTCATGATCAGGTCCATGCAGTGTTTGGTGTTAAGTTAACAAAAGTTCAGTCCTGTCCTGTAAAAACAGCACGAAACAAAACAGAAAGATGTCCTGCTTGTTGCCATTCTCTCTGGTTCACCGGCGCACTGTCACTGTCCAGAGCCCACTCTCTGGGACGCGCCATCGTGGAGCGCGTGGCACTAAAGGAAAGTGCCAGCCCCGGTCCCGCCAGTCTTGTGCCATATCATCCCACATCCTGTCACGGCTTCGGGAGATACAGCCATTCACCATCAAACGAAGTGTCCATTTCGTTCAATTACAGTCTTTCCTCTCCAATAGTTTTCCTTCTCAGAAGGTCTGGAGTTGCTGCGTAAGCATAAGTTGGCACCCGCTGTTGACGTGGTTCATCACCTTCTGCTTCAGCTGGGCCACCTGCTCGCGCAGCATGTTGGCAGTGGATGCGAGCTCCGAGTTTTGGGACTTGAGGTTTTTCACTTTGTCCTCAAGCCTGGAGATCCTCTCCAGTTTCCTCTTCCTGCACTTGGAAGCTGCGATGCGGTTCCTCATTCGCTTTCTCTCCGCCTTGATGCGCTCCTGGCTCTCCATGTCGATTGGAGAAAGAGGAGGGGTCTCCCCGGGCATCTCAGGGACCGTCTGGGGCTCTTCCTTGAGCGCCGAGAGGCGGGGGAGGGGGGCAGACGGCTGCCCGTAGATGGGGAGTTGTGGCGGGGCTGCGGAGAAGGACATTGTCGGAGCTGAAGTTGTGTAACTTGGGGCCGAGACAGTGCTGATTGTCGGGTTAAAAGTATTCAAGTCTTCGTACACCGGTGAATCAGAGCGCATGGTGACATTGTTGTTGTAAACGGTGGCACCAGCGACAGATGAAACAGGTGGCAACGCGTTGTTTACGCTGGTCTGGGGAGCTGAAGTTACACTCACACTGGTTCCGTTGGGCAAGTGCTGGTGATGGAGCTCTGCCAGCGCACGGACGAACCCCTCTGCGAATCCCTCCTGCTCATCGGTAACATTCTTAGGGCAGAGGAACTGTGTCGGGGTCGGCGTGGTGGTAATTAGGCCATTGCTGGACTGAATGATTAGCCGCTCCAGCTCCGGAGAGGCCAGCTTGAGCAGCCCCACGTCCGGAGAGGTTAGGATGTCGCTGGCTTTTGCCCGAAGATGGGGCTTCAGGGTCCCCGTTGGGTCGGCGAGGTTCAGTGTCATGTTGTGTTTCAGTGCTTTGTGGTTGTATCCGTAGCCCGCATTATCATGCTGAGAGAAAGCGTTGAGCGAGTCTTCATAAAAAGTAGTTTCCATCTTGGTAGACATAGAAGAGAAACCAAAACAATTTAAAAAGTCTCTTACAAAAGAACGTTGTCCTTTTCTTCTGTCAGACCGATCAGTTGTTTGAGAAAAACTCAGTGGTTCCCAAACGTCCGTTCTGTGCGTAAAACTTCTGAACTTGAGTCGAGAGCGCACTTCTAGTCCCGTTGAAGAATTCTATTCAGTAAACTAGGAGTGAAAAACGTTCAGAGAGCTTATGTATCCAGAGTTCTATTCAGTCACTGAGTGAAAATCACCAAGTGCTCCAACTTTATATCTTGTCAGACACACCACTATAGCCGTAGTGCGCACGCTAGTTCGGTGTGTATACTCTGAGCAGTACAGCGTGGAGGCAAACCTTATCTGCTACCGCTGCTGCTCTAAAAATAGCAATGATGTCATGCCTAGGCTCTCCCATTGGCTGGAGGCGTTTCGTGGGGCGTAGCCGAATCTTCAGATAAGGTGCGTTGCCTTGACGACCACCCAGAAGATTCTTACTCTCGCGGTGGATTATGGGATGAGGTAATGCTGTAAGGAGAGGAGCGCAGTGCACTGTGGGATGACGTATTGTTTTTGAATATCTTGTTACCCGCTTTACTGTCAGTGGCGGGATAGCCTGTACTAATACATGTTAAGAACAACAGTTTATGCTGTCTTTCTCACAGATCTTCGAGTATAGAGCCATTACCCCCTCCAATTAGTTGTATTGCTATATTTATGTAGAAAACATTCCTTGATTTTTTTTGTATTAACAGCAGACTTTAATTTCAATCTGAAGTAGTCCTGGAGATTGTCTAGGTTGTGTTCATAATACATTTTCTGTTCTATTATCCAATTGCCTTCAAAGAGTTATGTATGAGTTGGAATTGAGGGCTTTTTAATTAATTAGTCACACTATTTATTAATAGTCACACTATTTACCCTAAAAATGCATTAAAACTCAGTTATGATATCGGGGTTTACCACAGACCCAAAGAATTGTGCCAAGTCCACCTTATACTGCACTTTGATTTGATATTACTCTTGCTTGCAAAGCGCTGTGAAACATCTTCTTTTACAAATTGGATAGGCCATGGTTTGTGACTGCAAGGAAACACGGCGAGCCTTTAACCCCACTGTACCTACGAATAATTAAACATATAGCCTATTTCTGCAGTTGTCTGTTCATTCTCATAAAGATAGAGTGTACTTCCAGCTCCCCCCGTGTCAATATGTGTAATTAGTGTAGTGCAGTCCATTGTCCCCTGGCCTGTGGTCAGAAATCACGTCTGTTCTAATGGCAGGGGGTTAACTAGAGTGTCTGACATATTCCCCCTCTAGTTCCCCTCACGCCCACTGTCTGGGTCACCAACTGCCCCGCAAGCTTTACTACCCACCGTCTCCGGCGCGCCACACCTAAATCTGCCCCCCTCCCCGTGGTCTGACAGGTAAATCAGTCCCCTGGCGCTGGTCAGCGCACAGAGAGGGACCTCAGGAGGATGAACTGGGACATAAAACATCGCCAATGTCTGACTCTTTACGACCGGTAATGTTGTCTTTATGTACTGCGGTGGATATCTGATGTATTAACTGCGGCAGTTAAACGCACCTATTATGATATCAATGAAGTAGAATATAATCTGATCTAATTGTTTGATTTAACTGATTGTATACTGTATAATCTATTTTTGATTTAGATGCCTGAGTGGAAATTACTTTGATGAAGCCTCATGGTGATGTTTTAAACTTAATTCCCAAGAGTGGGCTGGAGAGGGTTACGGTGAGACTGGACAGATAGCTTTTGTTTTAATGATTTGGACTGACCACACTAACCCCCTTCTTCTATGATTTTTACTGTCTTTTATTACTCCTAGGTATCAGGTATTGCTATAGCTCAGAATGCTGACTGAATGGATTTATATATCTAGTACAATGCCTACAGGTCAGTGCCTGCTCACTCATATAGCCTACTTTATATATATGCCATCATCTCTCTTTTATATTTCTTTCTCTTTAATTTCCTTCTCCATTTTCTTTTGTTCACTGTGATGGTTTTATAACTGTCACTCGCGGGACAAACCAAAGACGAAATAACAAGTTGTTGTGTATATTCTTGTTTATACCGTCGATGCTCCACCACAAACTTTGAAATATTCATCTACTTTGGCTCATTCCTCTATTCATGGCTGTTTTGTTTTTTCTGAATTAAAACACATAAAAGATTAATAAGGAGGTGTTCTGATCCCCCACCTCGCTACAGCAGACATCCTCATTCATTACTTCATCCATCATCCTGAATAGATGGATGAGGTGAGGGAGTTGATGGTGTTCTCTCAAAAGTTACCTTAAGTAACTACTGTCAAGCTATTACAAATGCCTTTACTTTAGACGCGTTTTAGATGACTTGTGATCTGCGACTTATTCAGTTAATGAGTTTGTCTTTAAACTAATGAAGCAGAAGTAATGCCAAAATGATTCTTGAACTTTAAAGAGCTAAATCAGGCGGCTGAAACATGTTACACTCATAGTTTTATCAACATTTTTTACAGCACACACTCTCTATTGTGTTTTTACACTAGACATCCACCATCGCTTCATTTCACAGTTTCCTGCCTCTAGTCCTGTATTGTATTTTCAGGATTTAGGCACACACACACACACACACACACACACACACACACACACACACACACACACACACACACACACACATATGTGTGTGTATATACACACACACA